>CAKAOH010024247.1:0-29314 GCA_916701665.1 Sebastiscus tertius | reverse complement strand
CACACACACACACACACACACACACACACACACACACACACACACACACACACACACACACACACACACACACACACACCCATCACGTGTGTGTTTTCTGAGCTCTGGTATGATAATTCCTCCTTTCAGCTCCTTGAACATGTTTTTCTAAAACGTTGTTTACGGACATTTCTTCTGTAATTGTGTCACTTTGTGTCTTTTCATCTTGAACAAAAGCCTCAGAGCTGACGTCTGGTTCTTAAAGGACCACACTGATGGTTAAACTCAGTCACTCAGTATGTCTGCACTTGATCTTCTGCAGGCAATCCAGAAAGCTGTTGCTAGACTACTCACTAGGTCAAATAGACGGTCTCACATTACCTCCAAACTCAGATCTCTTCACTGGCTGCCTGTAGCTTATAGGATCAACTTTAAAACTCTCACTTAGAGAGCATTGCACAGTCAAACTCCTACATAGGCCTACTGTATGTGGCTGAACTACTTCGCCCTTTTAAGCTTTGTTTATACTCATGCGCAGCACAGTGGCACCGTACTTTTAGCTAACTATTTCAACAGTTTATCCATTACTTTTAGCTAACTATTTGGCTTGCGCGGGCCTCTGTAGATGGCGTGCCCTACGAGCATGCACAAAGACGTTTATGCTCAGCACGATGTTTGTCGCAGTATGCTCCAAAACACCAGGAGGCGTACAAATACTGGTATCCCATCCCTCACCTGTTCGTCAGAGATGGCCACTGTGTTCTTGAAGACGATCCACTCGACAGTCTCGCTGCACGGCGGCGTGGTCAGAGAGCCGTTGTAGATGAAGTATTTCTCTGTGGAGTTCGGCAGGAGGCCTCGCGGGGCGAAGGGTAAAACCTCTGCGCTCTTTCCTGGACGGCAGACGAGACAGCTTAAATAAACACAACAAAAGAAGAGGCAAGAGAGGAGGCAGAAGAAGAAGAAGAAGAAGAAGAAGCCGACGTACCATATCTGCTCACGCTGTTGATGCTGTCTATGATGGCGGCGTAGTTCATGTTGTCTTCAATGCTCGTCTGTGAAGAGAAAACCAACATGATGATCTCATATTCAGTCTCACTTTTTATTGATGAATGGAAACTGTTCATAATTAAACAGCCTGCAGAGTTCAACACAGACCAGGGCCAGTTGGCCATTATGCAAAATGGCCCATTTCAGAATGTATATTATATAATAATACTGGATTATTATTATTATTATTATTGATTACATTACATTAATGTGTTCATCCCTTTAATGTTCAATTTTCAATTTATTCTAATACTATGGATATTTATCTTTACATAATGATATAAAGAAAAAATAAGATGTAGTACTTGAGTAATTACACCACTGTATTTTTACCTTACTTTTAGCTTACCATTGGAACTGTTCAGCCATCTGCTCGCTTGCCAACTCGTTTTTATGCACTCTCAATCGCACCAACTTGAAATGTTACAGCTGACTCAATATGTGGACATTTTTTTCTGATTAGTTGAGCTACTATACAATCTTTCCACCTACTCCACTGACAGTCTGACAAATATGACAATCACTGAGTAAGATCAAGCTGCAGTTATTGTGGTTGTAGTAACAAGCAGAGTGGGTCATGTGGATTCCTTGATGTTATCTCTAATGGCACAATAACAGGCTGGAAGTAAAGATTCGTGGGAACAGTTAGACTTTGATGACACCAGAGTGGGCGTTTATCACCTAAACCAGTCTGACAGCTAGAACGCTATCTTCAGTCTACACACAGAACTATTATTAAGTTGTAACGTTTAAAGACTGTAATATCTGGAAGCCTCAGGGAGTGTTCAGCTAAACTGAAGTGGAATAATGCTGCTACTTTTTTAGAGTTTGCATTATAGACTGTATATAAAAAGTGGACGTAGTCACCGTGACGTCACCCATTGGTTTGTGGACTACAGTTTTGAAGCCTCGAGTTCAGCATTTTGGCCGTCGCCGTCTTGGTATGGAACCAGAGGTGACACAAGAGGGTGGAGCTAGGTATAACCAAACGATGAGCAAGACATTTTGAGGCAAAAAAATGTTACAAGTAACTTTCATGAACTTAAAACCAGTGAGCTACCTCCGGAGTCTGAAAGGTGAAGCCAATGCTGAAGTGCCTTAAACTTGCATTATTTCTAACAGCCAGCAGGGGGCGACTCCTCTGGTTGCTAAAAGAAGTCTGATTGTATAGAAGTCTATGAGAAAATGAGCCTACTTCTCACTTGATTTATTACCTCAGTAAACATTGTAAACATGAGTTTATGGTCTCAATCGCTAGTTTCAAGTCTTCTTCAATACAGCATGATGTTCATTTAGTACATTATGGTCCCATTTAGAGTCAAATAGACCATAAAGCAGGGGATGCTTTAGGGGGGTGGCTACCTTGTGATTGACAGGTCACTACCACGGCGTTGTCTGGTCTGGCAGTTGTCCGTGTTTTCGTCTTACAACTTTGACCCTTTCACTGTGTGTTTTCAGTTCGCGAAAGTTAATATTAACATTTTGGTCGCCTGAAAAAATCTTATTCAGTGTTCGGTAGCTCTACTATTGTGTCACTTCTGGTTGCAAAAAAACAAATGGCGACTGCCAAAATGCCCAACTTGGGGCTTCAAAATGGCAGTCCACAAACCAACGGGTGACATCACGGTGACTACGTCCACTTCTTATATACAGTCTATGCTATGTCTTCACGGACAACTCCCAGACTGTACAACGCTGTGGTAGCAACTTGTCAATCACAAGGTAGCCACGCCCTAAAGCATCCCCTGCTTTATGGTCTATTTGACTCTGAATGGGACCATAATTCACTAAATGAACATCATGCTGTATTGAAAAAGACTTGAAACTAGTGATTGAGACCATAAGCTCAAGTTTACAATGTTTATTGAGGTAATAAATCAAGTGTTGTAATGTTTTTTTGCCTCCTCCCTGGTGTTTTGCAACTTATATATCGAAGTATGGACAACTGAAGCTCATCAAGTTGTTCTTTTATTAATATAAGTAAAGACTGACCTGAAGTACAGGTCACACCAGGCCAGATTCAAACGGACTTTCAGGTTATATAACATTCACCTTCTCCAACAAAGCCACCAGACTCCCCTCAACAAGAATTTCCGAGAGTTAAAACAGTTTGAAAGCTGGTGGGAGGTTGGCAGAGCACAAAAACAAAATTTACTAGCTTTTTTGTGTTGTTTGGTAGTTACCCCACCCTGCTCTCCACCCAACCTGCAGCACACAACACACAGAGAGCCTGCAGCTTCACATCAGACGTTTTTCTGAGCTTCGTTCCAACATGGCCTCTGTCGGTTCGAACACGCCAACCCGGCCGGAGGCAACACGACTGCACAAAGGCACCGAACACGAAAACACAGGCAAGAGCTCGGCAATGATCCTCAGCCAAGATATGAATCAAACTGTTCACAACACGGTGCACTCACTGAGGTATTACCACAGCACACTGGTGATACCACTGAAACACTTTGATTCATTCCCTCAGTCTGATTTCTCTCTGTCTTGAACTAAAAGTCACCCATAAAGTCATTCTGTGTTTTAAAGCTGCCAACTGTGAGAAATTCAGATAAGCTGCTCAAATCATTTTGTGAAATGAGCACTAACTCAATTTCTGTGTTGTGTACAAGAATAGTGCTTTTCAGACAATGCTGTCAAGCCCCCCGTCAGGATGTGAAACATCCAAACCGTTAGCCCGGAGCTAGCTGCTGTAAACCCACACAGAAGGGCTAACTCTGACTTTTCAGGGCAAAATCAAAATGTTTGGAAAAAAGCTGAGAAGCATTATACTCTCGGGTCAAATCTCAACAAATTGTACGCTATTCAGAGGACATTAATGCTGGGCTTAATGTATTGTAAGCCCTGAGTAAAAGCAAAGAGTGTAGAAGCAAAGAGGCAAACTCTGGTGATCTTTTTGACATCAGCCGCTAGATGGCGCTGAGGTAGCGCTGCCGCCATTTTGGACTGAAAATGCCAAAATGGCAATGCCAATGCCAATTCCACTGCCTCTCAGTGGCTCTCAACATGGCAACGGCTGAGCCAGCGGCTCACAGCTAACGGTGCCAACAGCGCTAACAGTGCAAACAGCGCTAACATGGCAAACAACAGCAAAACAGAGTATTTTTACACCGTGGTATTACTGGTATCGCCACCATAAATAACAATATGTTTTATACTTTTATATTTGAATTCTATTCTAATTCAAATATTTGATTATCTGTTCAATGTGTGTGAATTGTTACGGAGCTACAACTTCACATTTCATTGTGCAACCTTGTGATGTAAAATGACAAATAAATGAACCTTGTAATAAAGAGTTCGGTCAATAGTGACTTAAGTTTAGCTGAAAGTTATCTTAGCTGTTTAAAAGTTTAGTCATTCTTAATTAATGATTTAATTTAGCTGGCAAAACTGTTTTTAGGTTAGTTTAGTTTATAATAGTTAAGTTTATCTGTTTAAACAGTTTGGGTTTGTTTAGCTAATAAATCAAATTAGCAGCGAAACATTCTGGTTCACGCCTCAAGATTTCAGTGTTAGTTTCTTTACTTTCCACTACAAACTATTTCCTCTGTTCAAATATCCTGATTTGAATGGGTTATTTGCATTTTAATGCAGACTTTACTTTTTCAGTAGACAGACAACCAGCCTGTCTGTTGATCTCAGTGTTATCAGAGTACACGATCATCTGCCTTGTAAAGCATGCACACCTCAAACAGCACGGCGAGCGCTGTGATTCTGCCTCCGGCCTTGATGGTTTCATCTAAAGAGTCAAAGCGTTGCGTCTCATAACAGTAGATCTGCATCTGTGGGAGGAAACAGAAATATGTTAAGTCCAGTGAGGTGTCAGAAGAGCTACACGGTGTTTTTCTTCTGCATCTTTGTTGCAGGTCTGTAAGAGCACCAGATCTTTTAGTAGGCTAACAGAGAGGGACAAAAGGAAAGAAAACACCAGTGTTTGGCGTGTTTTGTTGCCACTGTCCTTGTGAAAGTTAATGAAAATGGTAACAGTATGTATAAACACTGGCAAAAAACATTAATCTTTATATTTTAGCGCCCCATGATAAAATTTCTTTTATCCATGTGGTTTTGCTGTCGCATCCGCCATTTTTTCTCTTCAGCGAAGTGTCTTAATTCACCCATAATGCACTGAGCAACAAGCTATCTTACATTAGTCACACATATTGTTGACCAAGACAAAGGCGACTTGAGGCAACGCAACATTCGACCTTCGTCGCTGCTAGTTCTTTGATGTCGGGTCTGGGCCTTAAGTATATATAGCAAGTCTGACTTAGTTATATTTAAAAAAAAAAAAAAAAGACTAGGTCTAATTTTATGCAACCGGCCATGAAACATGCAGCCCATTCCTGAGCCCAACATTTGTCACGTCTCACCTCCAAAGGGTATTTGACTCCATCCAGACTGTGCTCGGAGCCCTCTGAGGAGGCGTTGCAGCGCCCCCAGTGGAAGGTGATACGTCCCACCTTGACCTTTGCCCTGAGACCACCTCCGCTGACGTAGAACTCTCCATCCACATCAACCGCCACTGAAAACAGAAAAGAAATAAATGTTCATCCTTTTTTTTCATTCATTATCTGTAACCGCTTATCCCACTCAGGGTCGTTGGGGGGGGGCTGGAGCCGATCCCAGCTGACATCGGGCGAAAGCGGGGTACACCCTGGACAGGTATGTCATGGTTAGTACCAATGGATTCTTTAGTTTTTCTAGTTTCATATGATGCCAGTATCTTCTTACGCGTTCTTATTGCGTTAACTTTGACAACCCGAGTTAAATCATAATGTGTGAAATCTGTCTACTGCTTTTAAAGCTTTGAAGACAACACAGCTTGACCTCTCACTGAAATAATGGATTATAAATGTACAGAAGATCAAAAAGATGAGACAATACTCCACTAAACACCTTTATTTTATTAGACCATCAAACAATGATTCAATCAACAAGGGGATCTTCTTCAGGTCGGTCTTTGTTTGACCTGACAAAAGGTTCCCTCGAGGGGTCGAAACGCTCTTTGATGGTCTAATAAAGGTGGAGAATTACTCAGTCCTTTCATCTTCTGTACTATAATGTACATCTCAACCCACCACCTTAAAAATAGAAAGAGCATGTGACTATTGTTTTGCACAGATAATACATATTTTTCATGTGAACAGTGAGGAAGAAACATCGATCTGCTGAATACTCGCGTTGCTTTTGTTTTTTTATTATTTCCACCACTTTGATCCGCCTCATTCATGTCCTCTTTGTTGTCTGTGTGTTATATTGTGTTTTCTTTTAGCCACGTCTAAAATCTAATTTCCCTTCGAGGGAGGGCAAATATTGACTCAACTTGTCACTGATTCATTCCTGTTGAAAAGTGCCCTGTATCAAAAAGCATGAACCGACACATACGCTCCATCCATCACCTCTTTTTCTAATATCTTCCATTTGTGGCTCCCCTCACAGCCCCGCAGCTTTCAAAGACTAGGTTCAGCCTGCGCCTTGAACCTACACTGGGTCCATTTGTGGGCTGATAAAAACAGGTTTAAGTACTGTCGGCCTGAATCGTGCTCAGATTGTCCACCAAACATCTCCATTAATAAAAGCCTTTGGTGCAGCTGGCGGCCGAACAACAACCGCAACAGAGTGCTTCTTATTTCGCTGAGAGTCCCGTTGCTAAGAAGCACTAGACTCGTCTGTTTGGAGCTTTTCGAAAGGCGAGGCGGGATCCCTCTTGTCTACAATTTCACTTAACAATTACCTTGAATGCACACTGTAGGTTATTGTGTGTCACACCACTTAGAGGGAGAGGAAATATATAAAAGGCTCTCAATCCTGTCAAATGAGAAACTGGTAACTGTATCCTTTACAATAGGACACCACTGTATGAGGAAAGGCCCCTTCGCTCCGTATCTATCTGGGAGAAACTGTCATTAGAAAAACAGAAGGTCGACACTTAAGGAGGGGAGGGAAGGAGGGAGGAAGGAAATGAGGAAACATTTTTTAAGCTGACTTAGTCACTTAACAAAAACAGCTTTAGGAAGGGCTAGAGATATCTTCAATTTGATTTAATATAATTAATTTAAGAATTCTAGGCTTCATGACAATAGAGTGCTCCAGGGATGATGCATTTTTGTAGGCCAACCAGGAAGTTAGCATCGTCCTGGTTCCCTCGACAAAAAGGACAATGGAACAATGGGATTGTTCCATTGGCTTTTGGATTATTGCAGAAAATAAGTTCTGTGGCAAACACACGTTTATGATACTTACACGTTTTGTTCAGCAAGATAATCTCCACAAATGATCACCACTTTTATGATTTTTGAAGTGTGAATGCAATCACCAGAAGTAAAAAACTAACGTTAGGCTATAAACAAACTACACCACGGTCACACGAGCGTGAGTATTCACAACGAGGCTGTAGAGGAGGACGAGTTACCGTGATGACGTTTAGTAGCCTCATTTAGCCACTTGTTAGCAACTACCTTTTTGAAGACACGTAAAAGCTTCAAAATTCACGAGTGGGATATTAATTGATGTATTTCATGTCGTAGAACAAAACGTTAAAATCTCTTCAGATTGTGTTAACCACAGACCATATTTCAGGCATCTAACTAAAAACCCATTCAATAAAACCCATTGACTTCCAGACGAGGGAACAGGAAGTGCTAAAATGCTAACTCATTTCCGTGTTTTTTGACTCATTCCTGTAGCACTCTATAAAGGAGCAATTTTAAACCAATTGTTTTTCATTTTGCTTTCTTTTTATTTATTAATTAGTAGGAATAAATCAAGCCAAAACTACTATTTCATGATATAAATGTGCAAGATTTATCCAAATGATCCAATTAAATCTTCAAATACGAAAAGGATGTTAAAATCCAAGAAACAAGACACAAAGCCGCATTCAGGCTGGACTCTGCAATGCCAATAAATTAATAAATATCAAAAAGCTAAACATGATATAAGAGCTAGAGCAAAGAAGCCATGCTGTTCTTAAAGGAACGCTGTGTAACATTTAGGAGGGATCTATTGGCAGAAATAGAATATAATATTAATAAGTATGTTTTCATTAGTGTATAATCACCTGATAGTAAAAATCATTGTGTTTTTGTTAGCTTAGAATGAGATGTTTATATCTATATAGGGAGCGGGCCGCCATGTTTCTACAGTAGCCCAGAACGGTCAAACCAAACACTGACAATTGACTTCCAATAATAAATATATACATACATTTGCATAAAACAGCATATTTGCCCACTCACATGTTAATAAGAGTATTAAATACTTGACAAATTTCCCTTTAAGGTACATTGTGAACAGATAAAAACAACTTTTTTTAGCGACTGACAGCCCTGATATATACAGTATAATATAAAAATATTGCCGTTTTAAGATAGTCCACAGACCCTTTAGCTCTTGTAAACAGCGACAGTGATGGTTCTTACCCGTCTTGCCATCGTTATGGATGGTCGTCCTATCGGTCGTCAGGCTCTCCCAACCGTCAAACCTCAGCTTCTGGTACTGCAGCTTCACCTGAGCCAGGTTCTCCTCGATGTTGATGGGAGACTGCTTGGCGTTGCTGCAGGACGGAAACTTCTTGGCCCAGTTGTTCTGATTTAAAGTTCCTGGAGGGCAGACAGAATCACATTGACATGTTAATGTACCATTCAGGTGCATCACTTAGCTTCAGAAAAAACACCTGTGGAATCAGAAAATCAAACCTAGAAGACAAAAGTTCCACATATAGATGTTTTGAATGTTGTTTCAGTTCCAGCAGTCGACTCTCAAAGTCTCACATGTTGGATTTTCGTAAAAGCACTTGAACAAACAAGAACGAGTTTTGACAACAGCTTTCTGCTCACAGCTGCGTCACCATATGATGACAAAACTGTAGTCAAACAAACAAAAACATCAGTATGGTCCTTTAATTTCTTGCATACTAACCGCCAAAGTGGTTTCTTAACTCCCTGTGACCCTTGACCTTGTTTTTAGGTCCCCGAATTCTCACAACCCCCAACAATCACAGAGCTGTCATGGTGTCAGTTTGTCAAGTTGGTTAAGGTGTAATTATGTATTCTATTTTCTAGAACAGGGGTTCTCAAACGTTTTGGGGCCAGGGACCCCTTAAAGGGAAGTGAATTCTCCAAGGACCCCTCATAATCGTAACACAGATGAAGCATAATGCTCACTACCATTTTTACTCTTAGATGCCATCGAAACTATTTGTATTCAAAAACGTTTCAACCTAAACACTTCAGACCTGTTATAGATAGTGATAGTGATAAACAGAAACACATTTCAATCTAAATCATGTTAATAATAATCTGATATGCAGGGTGCTTTGTTATCAGATGTTGCTTTAGCTCGGTCGGATTCATGGCTTCGTTCGCTGAAGACACATGACGGATTTTGGTCTCCTGTCGCTGACGCTTGATATAACTATTTGAGCTTAACGTCACTTGACAATGTGGACTCACTCAAATAGTTCTCCATGCTCGCCGGCTAGCTAGCTGGCTAATTAGCTAAGCTTAGCAGCAGCAGGAACAGTTCGTTGCTCTCTGAGTGAAGTAAGTGATTCATGACAGATTGATTCCCACTTTGAGAATCACTGGTCTAGAACATGGAGGAAACCCCAAATGTATGAAATATGGACATTTTTTATTATCAGATCCTCCAAAAGCAAAAGAAAGCTAATTAATTCATCTCATTATTCAGCGTTAAACCGAATCCAAAATGCAGTGGATACAGAACTCACTGAACTCATTCTGAGGTTCATGTCAACCAGCAACAGTGAACACAACAGTCTTTGGTCCACTTTATATACAGATACAGATATAGAGTAAACACTGTTTAAATCTGTTTAAATCACAGCATCATGGATGCACATGTGTGTTACTGATGTTGACGAACACATCTGTACGGGTGTTTTCCAGCGTAACAGTCTGGAGGATGATCAGTCAGTCACAAACACTCGGGGGTGCATGCATCGTCTCTGGTACACGGTCCTCATCTACTGTGTTTTACTGAACATCCGTCAGCGCTCTGAGACCCACAGTGGACTGATTTAAGTGAATCAAACTGAAACTGAAACTGCAGGTGCTGATGATATTCTCCTTTCATTTGTTGGACAAACTGATGAAGTGCAGACTTCTCTCTCTATCTAATGATGCAATGACCGCTCACAGGTGTGCAGCTCTGGGAGAGCTAGCTATGAGCTAACAAGCTAATGAGCTAATAACCGCCAGCTGTTCTGCTGCACTCTGGCTTTAATATCAGCTCACATGTTTCTTTCTTACGGCTCTCACAAGGTCAAAGTCCAACATTTTTCAAAGTTCAAGCAGACGTTTCTCAAACACAGCCGGCAGCCTTCTGCTAACAGAAGAAAGAGTTCAGCATCAGGTTTCCTCTCTGCTCTCAAACACAAAGAGCACGCTGACATGACGGAAGACATAAATACAGTATGGAAAGTGTTACAGCCAGCAATACAAATTATCCCTCACAGACGACTTCATTCATTCATGTGTTTGTCAGCTGCACCTCAAACTGAACCAGACTGATTTAATCCAGCAACTCATATTTCACGTCGAACTGATCTACAACCTCAAGCTTTTAGTTTCACATATATTGCTGAATAAATCTGAGCAGCATGTGAGGTTCAGCTCATATATCCTGCTGCAGTGACTGCAGCGTATTGCATGTGGATTTGTTCACATCTGCTCAGAGTTACTGTCTTCACTCAGTGGACGACAACGTCTTGGAGACTGACGTTTAGAAGAAGCTGTTTTGATTGGGAGTTTATCAATGTTCCCCTGCTCAATATCCTCTTAATATCACACTTTAAGGAGACTTCTCAAACGGTTTTATGTTCCCAGCAATGTTTTTCCCTTAGTCAAATGTTCAACGTATGTTTCCCTGGGTCAGTATGTTGAAATCCCACAGTTTACAGCCCACTGATGTTTTAAGGTCCAATCACACGGAGACGTGTAACTACAGGCTTAGCCGCTTGCCCTCTCGGGCAAAACATCTGATGCACCTGTGGAGCGTGCAACAAACTGGTAACCATTTGTTGTGAAGTGAATGCAATGGAACGGGGGAGGGAGAGTGTGACATCTAATGGCTGAATGTTATCAATGTTATCAATTGTACCTTTAACCATAGTGTTGTCAGATCATAACACAGATTTATGTTCCAACAGTGATTTATATCAGTTTTGGAAGGGTGTCGATGGTGGCGTCGAATCAGTAAACACAACAGAGACATTGAAATCAAAGTGCCGTTTCTCAAAAAGAAAAGATAAACTGTCATTGGAATCCATCATTCAGCCTCCACGTGATCCGCTGCTCAAGGTCTGATGGGTAAAAAGCACCAAAACACGACACACAACTTAACATGCAACCTGAGAGAAGGTGCAGCTCTGGCATCGTCAGCATTATTATTATCATTTGCTAATTAAAACCTGTTCCCAGCCAGATGTCAACAAGTACAAACATTTTTTCCACTGCATTACAATAAAGGTAAGGATGTCTAAATTATGGGTTGTGACTACAGTCGTTGAATCTTGGCATAGATAACTTTATTCAACACCAATAATCATCCTCAAACTGCCTACAACTGCTTTAATGCCTGATTATTATATATTATTCTGTCCTGTTTGTGACTGTTCACGCTTTATTCTCTACTTACTGTAACTGTAAACCCTTTGCTGCTGTAAAAAAGCTTCTCTCAGACAACTTAACCTGAATAGCTCTGATTTTTAAGAGCATTTAAGAGCTTTTTAATTCAGATTCGTTCAACAGAAAATGAGCCAGATGTTCAGCGTGATGAACTGTTTCAGTAATCTTGCAGATGTTTCACCCTTTCTGTGCTAATTAAGTGTCGTAGTGTTGTTTCAACCAGCTGGTGTGGTGTCTGTTAGCAGGTATATCAGCGGTCACGTGACTCTCTGTTCTCACTCTGATTGGCTGTTTAGAGCGTCTTCCACCAGAGGACAAAGAGCCCGAACCAGGTCAGACAGGCTTCTGGGTCAGGATGGATATTAGCATGTCAATGGAGAGCAAACACACTCAGACAGGCTGTAAACATACCCGACCTTAAACCACAGGGCGGGTAGCTTCATTTCAAAATGTGAAACCTCGACTAACTAACATAGCAGTAAAGTTTAACCCTCTGTGACAGATAGCAGGTCAGCAGTATAAGTAGTGCACATCATATGAAAGCTGGAAACCTGAAGATTAATTTGAGATGCAGCTCAGCACTGTGTCAAGTTGTTCTAGTCAAAAATGAAATATCAACAAAAATGAATGAATTAAAATAAATTGTAAAAGTGAATAAGGGATTAGAACATTATGATAGAAATATATGATGGTCATCCGCATGCTATATTGTGTTTCATAAGTTGTTGCAGCAATTTTTGGGCCCATTTTCATTCACAGATCTTGAGGTCAGAGGTCAAGGGACCCCTTTGAAAATGGCCATGCCAGTTTTTCTTCCTGAGCATGACCTTGGTTGGTACCAATGGATTCCTAAGTTTTTTTTATCTTGACTCTAGCTTTAAAACTGAATCTGCTACAGCCTCTGAAAGACAGTAAAGTCGGTCGTGTCTCAGGGGCTTAAAGAAAAGAAAACAAGACAATAAAACAAGTAAAGGTTGTTGGATGAAAACACATTTCCACTCAACTCAGTAGTGAGTCAAGGCATTTCTCAAATATTCCATTAACTATGAACAAGTTATAAAAGACTTAAGGGTGATCCACACCACCTGGATTTTCTGAAGCTCTTCTGAAGTGATTCTGGAGCGGTTTGTTGTAGTGAAACATCATGGTTTAAGCTAAAATAACTACATGGTTGGTTGGTCAGGGGACCTCCATCATCATGGTTATAGTAATGACCAAATGGTTAAGGTTAGGGAACCATCGAAAAACCAAATTGACAGAAACAGGAAACGACAGTGTTGGAAAGTAAAGCCCCTTTCCCACTGGATAAAAAAACCCCCATCAAAACACCCACTAACATCTGGCTTTTGTCTTTAGTGTGAAAGGTTACAATCAGCATTCATTTCTAGGACAAATGACCCTGCAGTAGTCGCAGGTATTTATCAGCTCCAGCTCCAATCGGCAGTGATGGAAAAACGACACCCGGGTGGACGCGCTAATTATTTTTTTTACCCCTTTTCCAATTATTAGAATTTCTTAACAAAAAAAACATAGAAATAATCTGCTCTTCTCAAAGCCACCAGACTCCAGTCAGATAACAGTGACTTTATCTCGCTGGTCATTGAAAGACACTTCATTCAAACTCGACAGAAAGAAAATAAAACCCCTCAAAACCGTCTTTGTTATTCTTTCCACTTTTCCAACAATCACCAACCCTTGTTTGGTTGAAATAAACCCTTAATTCACCGATCTAGATGTGAAAACAAACTGCCGTTATATGCTCTCCTCAAAGCCACCAGACTCCATTGACAGAAACAGTAATTTTACCTCATTCAAGCGCAACAGAAACAAGTAACAAGTAACCACAATAACATTATCACTATTAATTCACCCTTTATCTATCTCCGTAATGTTGATGTTAATTACTAAGGTTTAGAGGTGTTGGTAGGTGTATTCTTGAACTTTGCACATCATCTCACCCTCAGACAGAAAGCAAATAAGTGTTTCACAAAATACTGAACTATTCTTTTAAAAAGTGTAAAAATAAAAACAAAAACACGGACTAATAAAAGTCCGGGTGGCAGAATCACTAAATAAAAACGACACCTGTTTTCTTTGTATATGCTTCTCAGGGATATTTATAACGGAGTTAATGTGGATAGAAAGGGTGGATACTTCAGAGGCACTTAGACATCACTTCTGGGATTATTTGGGGTATTAAAGTATTGTAGATGAAAACCACCCAACACTGTAAAACACTATAAAGCTTAAAAGGCATTAAAAGTGACTTCTAAGGGTCTTAAGGATGATTTCTCTCATAGTTTAATTTACTTTCTTCTTTATTGTATTCATTTAAAAGGATCATAAATGTATTTTTGCCTCTTGAACCTTAAATATTTACCTTTACTTTCCCTTGAAGCAGCTATAAAGTTAGAATTAGTTTCCACATTATGTCACTCTAACACAAACAGTATACATTATCCTCTATCCTGTTGTTGCAGCTCCTCATTTGAGCTATATGATGTTT
The DNA here is from genome assembly GCA_916701665.1 of Sebastiscus tertius. Lineage (NCBI taxonomy): Eukaryota > Metazoa > Chordata > Actinopteri > Perciformes > Sebastidae > Sebastiscus > Sebastiscus tertius. The sequence goes on along the minus strand of CAKAOH010024247.1, from coordinate 15,121 downwards.
ACACTGAGTGAAATATCAAAACCCAAGACTGTTCTTTTATGGCTGCTGTATTCAATTTAATGGAAATATTGTAGATATCCTTTTATGCACAATTCCCCAAAATTCAGCCTGACATGTTTGGTATCTTTGGAAACTTTGGGATCTCCACGATTGGACGAATATATCGGGGTACATTGAGGGTTGTTAGGGCAATTTTTTGGGGCGATGTTTGTCGTTTTATTTTGCTTATTAATGGTCTGCCTCTGAAGAATGAGAGCTGTTCATCCGTAGCTCATCATGCAGAGAGAGAGACAGCGGAGGAAAACAACGTGTAGAGCCGGCATATTCTCAGATCCAGCTCTGTGAATTAAAGGTTTATTTTGACCAAACAGAGTTGGTGATTGTTGGAAAGACTAACAAAGACAGTTTTGGTGGGTTTTATTTTGTTTCTGACGAGTTTGAATGAAGTTTGATTTACGATGCTCAGAACAGCGGCAACCGCCAGTTGTTGGGTTGACTGTGGCCGATTGGAAAATTGTAATATATCGCCCAACTCTAAACAGCTGTCTCCTGGGTGAAAGTCCTGTTTGTTTAACCCGTCTAAACTCAAAGCGGACTTTCTCACTCTTTATACTACGTCAGTTGCTCTGACCATCTAATAATGAGGTGGATGGGTTTACTTTAGTTAGTTGAAAGCCCGGTGCGTCTCATACAGACGCTAAAGGGCGCCTCAGTGCATTAGTATCAGACGCCACGGGCACTGACCAAGCAGCGCTATTTGACGAGATGGGAGTGAGAACAGGTTGCACTAACATGAAAAAGAACAAAAAGCGAAAAGATAAACCTTAAGTGCTTCAACACCCAGAGAGGGGACATGACTGCAAACACAACTTACCACATCCTCATTTTATCTGTTACACATTCAACTTGAATACCAGACTTAAAGCCAAATCCAAAAATGTATTCTTTGAGGACCATTGATTTTTACCCATGCTAGCAGCATGGCTGCATGAGTGACAATGTCAGTCTGTCACTCGATCGGTCCTCCACTTTGGACCAAGACTGAAATATCTCAACAACTTTTGATTGAATGATTGATTATTTCATTGCCATGCAAGTTTGTACAGATATTCATGTTCCCAATAGGATGAATCCCACTGACTTTGGTGATGCCACTGACTTGCTAGTGTCCCCATAAGGTTGACATTTATATTTCTTTCTTTTTTTGAGTGCAATTTCTCAAAAACTACTGGATGAATTTCCATGAAATTTTGCACATGTATTCATGGTGCCCAGAAGATGAAACCTTATGATTTTGGTGATTTTGATCCCTTGACATTTTCTCTTGCAACATGTTGTTTGGCATTTTATGGTTCTGACTGAAATATCTGTTGGATGAATTTCCATTAAATGTGGTTCAGACATCCAGGTCCCCCTCACGATGAATTGTAAAAATGTTGTTGACCCATTCATTTTTCATTTAGCGTCATCATCAGGTCAACGAAACTAATAACATTCCCATCATCCTCAGCTGTACTTTGCGTTTGATGATAATTAGCAAATGTATGGCTTGTTTAACAAAAGCAGGGAGTGTAGAGTAGCTACAACAAGAAGTACATAAACATCCTCTCCTCCAAAAATTCCATTTGAAATCACTTCAATCATCATCTTTTCTGTTAAACGGTTAAATGTGCAATGTTTAAACTACATGAATGCAGATTAAAGAACACAACATTAAAAATACGCAGCTGGAAACTCATGAACTATTTACGCTGGGATTGGCTGTCAGAATCATATCAGCACAACATGTCCCTGTTTACATTAATAATGTATATAATATGTAATGTTTGGAGCAAAATCTCTCACATAGAACCAAATGATGCTCAGAGAGGAAACTGACACACCGTTTTAACTTGTTCTCGTTCAAATGCCTCTTCTGATCCAGAAAGATCAAATAAACGCTCTCTCTGTGTGTGTGTGTGTGTGTGTGTGTGTGTGTGTGTGTGTGTGTGTGTGTGTGTGTGTGCATGTTTTTCTATTCACATGTAAATCCTAAAATGAGACATCAGAAAGTGGCTAAAATTGGATTCATGTGGTTCTGCAGAGAAGGACGGCAACGTTTTCCTGCGTTATATTTTCAAATACCACAGTAGGAACGTGTGGCTTGCTAGATACAGTCAGTGCAATGGCACTGTATGTGAATACAGCTCGCCGCTGGGTAACATACCATAGAACTACATTCTAGCTTTCCTTTCACTCAACACCAGAAGTGTGTTTGTGTAAAATAAACAAAGTGTCACTCAGGACAGCATCAAAATAAACACAGAGCCTTTAAAACTCCCCAACCTGCTGACTGACAGGATGTTATTCCAGTCCAGTTCACACGCAGGTGAACTACACGCACAGTAACAAGTAGTCTGTTACTGCCAGAGCATTTTATAGTTTTAACATTTACATTTTTTACATGAACTGCTCCTGTGTGACTCACCTGCGTACGACCAGTCGATGCCTTCTGAGAACTTGCGTTGATTCCTGTACGCGTATCCTCCGGCTGCAAGAGAGAGAAAGAGATGGTCATTTATATGCATTATTAATGACAGATTATATGTTATTCTGGATATATATTTAAATTAATTTATCTGCTGAATCCTATTTCATAACTGGTTTACAGCTGCAACAACAAAAGATTGTTTTTTTTAAATATCATTGTCAATATATGTAGATTATTATTATTATGTACTTCCAAAGTCTATAAAGACTATTATTTAGCCCTTTTTTAATCTTTGTCTCTATAAAAACAGATAACAGTTATGAAATATGAAGAACTTGAAATGAACTCCACAGATTGCAGTTTTGGGTGCTTTAAGGTCATAAAAAGTTTTACAGACGACAAATGACGTTTTAAAACGAAAACGATCCCCATCCAAACGGGCATTTTAGGGTCGTCTCAGAATTAATCTCCGTCAATACTACCACGCCTAAAAACGAATATCACATGACCATTCATGTACACTGGGCATGCAAGTGCCGGTGTAAACAGGAAGCAGCGCAGTTGGTTGTTCAGTTGTAGAAAATACAACGAAGGAAGAACAGCAACAGCGAAAAGAAAGACCAGAGATTTCTTTGCTTGGACCGACGACGAGGTGGAGCCATTACTGAAAGTAACACAGATTTTACACATCTGTTAAGATTTGAATCTCTTAGTGTGGGCCAGACTTAAGGGCGTATTTACTTGCCTGACAGGTGCAGTAATCTGTCAGACTATGCAGGCTCTACCTTTATCGCCATATTTGTATATTTTGCCTCAAAATGACCAAATAACCAAAGCAGTGGTGAGCAATCAGCCCGAACTCACAGACACTGCGACCATTTTTCTGCACAATCAAGAAGACCGATGCCTTATACACCTCCCTCATCAACCTCCCCACCTAACAACCTTCCTCTCGACCTTCCTGACTAACTCGGTTCACTCAGTGATGTATATAATGAGATCCTGCGCGGCGTGATGTCGGGAGGTGACTTATTAACCCGAGCGGCTGTCCGGGCATCTGTCACATTAATGAAGTGGAGTCGGCGCCCTGAGGAGCCGTTAGAGAACAACACCTCATTACCATAACAGAGCGCCGACGGCCCGCCTGAGAAACAAAGAGCAGAGGTCACATTACGCGAAGAGGAAATAAAGTAACGTGATGAGGTGTGTGTTTACAAGCAGTCACAATACGGAGAAAAATGTTGGGAATTCATTGATGGAATTGGTGTAAAAACATGCACTTATATTTTATTAAAATAGCAACCGCCTTACATTTCTACTCATAATCCTTTATGTTTTCGGCGCTTGCCCAATAATTGACTGGATTATGTTCTAACAAATCACACTGTAGTTTTCCTCAGGCATCAGATCACACTAGATGAAGTTTTTTCCAAACTTACCAGCATTTTTTTACATTGAATTCTATGAGAAGCTGCTAAAGTTCATAAAAGGCATCCGCCATCAAAAAACAATGCCAAAACTTGTGTCTTTCTTATTTTTTGGCAGAGTAAAGCCAAAACCTGAGAAGGGTTTGATTTCTCAGGAACATTGTGAGTCATTTTAAAAGCTTTTTTCCTGAGACAGCCAGTTACACGGAAGGGCAAACAGGGTTGCTTTGTCTCTGATCCACAGCCACCCCTACAACTAGAAACGAGTACAGTCACGTTTTCAAAATTTTGGCATCAACTTGGTACCAAAGTTTCGGTTCTCGTTACATCCCTACAACTTTTCACATATGCAATATCCCAGAGACCTGTAGATAGACTTTGATGTATAAAATCAGTGGAGTTCCCATTAATGCCACAGCATAAAATTATATTTTAGACAAAGGGTTCTTCCAACTTTGTACCAATAGTTTTTGTTCATCCCTTTCCTGTTTCAACATGACAATACCTCCGTGCACAAAGACAGCTGCATACAGAATAATGTTTTCCCAGTTTGGTGTGGAAGAACTTGACCTGTCTGCACAGAACTCTGACCTCAACCCCATCCAACGCCTTTAGGATGAATTAGATCACCGACTATGAGCCAGACCTGATCACCAACACCAGTGTTGGACCCATCAGCGTAACATAATTGTGATTGGCCCCAGTGCAAATTTTTTTCTTGGGCCTTCGACCCAAACACAAGCGCACATTCGTGCACACACACATGCATGTACACACGCAACCACTCAAGACAATTGCAAAGCATACAATTGCTATGCCACCATGGAACTCCCATCCTGTAAACCGGTCTCAGATCAGCACCACGGACAGCAGCCAAACGCCAAATTTATCAACGCTAACTTAACAGCCTACCCTGGACTCAGCAGCCGAAAGTTATCACAGACACAAATTTCAGTAGGCGCACATTTTCCAACATATGAGACATAACAATTACAGCGCTATAGATTATAATCCCTGATGCCACTCCATAATAACAAAAAGAAACCAGTGCTCACCCATTAGAAGTTTATTCAGGTCTTGTGCTCCGCAAAGTCATTAACAACACTGCTTATTGAAATATCTGGCCGTTAGCGATGCAGCGTGACGCAGCACAACGTGGCACGCCGTTTGAGCTGAACTTTTGTCAGACGCCCAGCTGTTTCTATGTATTCCCGTCGCTCACCTTAAAATCGCCTCAATGGACGAGGAGCGGCTGATTGGTGACGTTAAAATGAGGAGTTATCTGTACGATACCTCCTCATTTCACAACAGAAATCTTACTAAGGTGGCAGCTAGAGGGAAGGAGATCGCCTGAAAGTTTCCTACTGCTGGTGGCTATATTGTATCTCATTTCCAGTAAATATCAATATAATATTAAACCTCTTATCTGTTTAAAAAGAGCAAACAAAGGAAGATAAGTGGTAACGTCTTCAGTCTGATCTCGAGCGCACAGCTGATATGGAGTGAGAGCAAAAGCAGCAACAAACAAACACTGCATGCTTCTGAATCCTGTATTGAGATTCTTTCATCTTTCATGTCCATCATAATTCGAATATCATGAACCCTCCACACTGTATTCAGTGTTACAAACTTCAAACCAAGAAATCCCTCTGAGTGTTCAGAGCCTCCTTTCCAAATTAAATTTCATGAGCCGACCCGTTTGTGGTCGGTTCGGTATTAGTCTGCAGTAAATTAGGAGATGAGGTCTCCTGCGGTGCGGTGTTTATTCCCCCTGAGCTCTAAATGATAGCGGTCTAATCCAGGATTACATGTTTGACAGTCTGCAGAAGGAAGAGGTCGCCTGCAGGGCAGCACCTTCGGTTCGTTCAGCATGAAGACGTTCATACGGAAAGTACAGTTCTCATGTAAAGCAGGTGTTTTCCAGGCAGGCTGCCATTAATCAGAGTAGCTGCATTAGATTAAGTGTCTATGAGTAAAGAGGAGATCACGTTGAAAGTTTGGATCAGATTGGGCTTTAAAACTTCCTGCAGCGTGGATTTTACTGGACAGAAGAACTGCAGAGAGAGCAGATGGAGCGACTTTCTACAATCAGGATAAATGTCTTTTATCTAACTAGGAAATAAGACAATATGGCCTGTATGTAGAATGAATCTCTAAATAAACCAGTTACTGCATGTGCATGTTTAATACGGTGCCAAAACAAACGAAACAGTCCTGGAATATTAACATTGAAGATCAGATTAAATAGATTATTTAGATTGAAGATTGTTTTAAATGGTTTAAGATTGACTTCTTTTGGAGTTTTAAAATAAAATTTGATTAAATAAAATGATTTAACTGCCCGTTATAATGTGTTTGAGATCAGAGCTCAGTTTCCCAAAAGCATCTAAAAGGCTAAGATGATGGGCTGAGATCATCTTTAAGACGCTTTTAGGAAACAGTGGAGAGGATCTACATCTGACTTTTATTTCAGTAGTAAAATAATTAGGGCAATCAATCGATTAAAATATTTAGATTGCGATTACTCGCATGATTGTCCACCTGTTGGTTAGCTCACCCTGTTTGGTCTGATGGGACCGTAAGTGAGTTCAGACTGAGAAAACATTCTGCAGAAAATAAAGCTGGGCTTGTTCTTCTGCTCCAGTGGATCATCACAGGATGGTCCAGTCAGCCATCTCATTTAAGTTCAGTGTAGAGAGTTTAATCCCTAAATCTAAAGAGGGCTGAAATGTAAAAACACGATTGAGATCCAGCAGAGAAGACTCCAACCTGAATGTTTCTGAGGAATAAAAGAGTGACACCAAAGCACCAAAGTGGAACTAAACCTCCTGATGAGGCAGAAACTCGCTCCCTACCCATGAATCATTGCATGACCATACATAGAGAATGCCTGTGATTTACCGCAGCACATTCCAGCTGTGTTACAGCTCCCGCTGGCCGGCTGCAGCTTGTTTCCTTCAAAAGGCAGCAATAAAGAAACAATTAGGAAGAAGAGACATCGGTGTTTCTTGTCCTGATGTTTTCTTAGCGGCCGCCTCGCTCTGGTGGCGTTATTCACTCTGCTGCATTTCACTTAATCACTGACCTCCAACACTCAGACTGTGGCAGGGTCACAACCTCTAGTTTAACGGTTCAGAGGTGAGAAGTTCAAGTAACAAGAAGCAGCTTTTATACGATGAGGATTTTTCTACATCGTTATCACCTCAGGATGGAGGTTTTCCTCTCCGTCTGTCCAACACTTTAATCCAGAGACAAATATCTCAACTACTACTGCAAAGATTAAAACTAGGGCTAGACGCTCAAATCATAACATGGCAAGCCCAACACGCAACAACAGCTGTCAGTGTGTCAGTGTGCTGACTTGACTTTGACTGGCCCCAAACTGCATGTGATTATCATAAAGTGTGTATGTCTGTAAAGGGGAGACTCGTGGGTACCCATAGAACCCATTTTCATTCACACATCTGGAGGTCAGAGGTCAAGGGACCCCTTTTGAAAATGGCCATGACAGTTTTTCCTCGCCAAAATTTAGTGTAAGTTTGGAGCGTTATTTAACCTCCTTCATGACAAGCTAGTATGACATGATTACAACCCACTACAACCCTCCAAAAGATTGATTGCGTAAACGCATTAAAGAAATTAGTGGCGTTAAAACGAATTAGCGTTAATGCGTTATTATTGTGTTAACTTTGACAGCCCTAATTGAAATGAAACTCATCTTCATCATCTACAAAGAATGATCACTGAGGATTTTGGTGACGTTTCTTCTGGCACCACCATCAGGACAAAACTTCTTCTTTTGCACATAATAGAGTATTTTAAAGTATTTTAAATGGATATGAAACTGATTGAATCATCAGTACAAAAGATGAACAGTTGTGTTAGAAAGTATCTGTTTCTTACAAAAAAAGATGCTAGCAGGTCTGTGAGGTTGAACTCAGGTAAAGCTTTGAGCTAAATGCTAACATCAGAAGCAGTTGTTCCCATCTGAGAGTTTAGAAGCAAAGAGACGAAACTCTGGTGCTTTTTTGACAACAGCCTGCTAGATAGTGCTGCGGTAGCGCTGCCGCCATTTTGGACTGAAAACACCAACGAGTCTGATGTATGGATGTATAAAGAGACATCTGTAAATCAGAGGATATTTTTTTTTTTAGGTAAATCAACTTCCCAGTACGAACACTTAAATAGCCCTCATTTAAATCATGATGTCCTAAAAGTTGTAAAATGAACTAGCAGCTGAATCCAGAGTTATTTTCCTCAACATAATGAACGTGCATCAGACCCACGGGACTGCACCGCCCTGCACGTCTAAACTTTTTTTCCCGGCCGCTACCCAGAGAAGCATAAAGTAAGCGATGACACATAAACTTATATTTAAATTAGTTGTTGAGATATGTCACTGGACAGACAGACTGACATTGACATAGACTGACAGTATGGCTAAAAACTGAAGGGTAAAGCTTGTGGACTTTAGATGAGCAGTTTCTCCCTCTGTGGCCTCGGAGCAGTCAGGTGGGTCAGGACAGACAGACAGGAAACTGTTAAGGTGGAACTGGAACCCAGACAGTGTAAACAGTAGCTCTGACATGAAACACCTGTCTGCTCCCTGAACAGCACATCAGCAACAGTCTATTACAGTCTGTGTGTGTGTGTTTGCACTCTTTGCATGAATGTGTGTGTGCATGTGGCAACTTTACAAGGAATGTCTGTATGAAAGTGTGTAGTTTTAGTGTTTTTGTATCAACAAGATTAACGTCTGAGTTCATCTTTCTCCTCCACGCTCCGGCTGTCGTCCACCTCGAGTTACACAGCTTTAAGAGTCAGAGAGGTGGAGCCATCTGAACGCTTCAGGGGAGACACTACAGGTGAATATAGGGTACAAATATTTAACTAATAGATATCACCATTAAACTTCCTCAGTTGATTACTGACATTAAGACAATTATTTTTTGTAATTACAAGTTTTCTGAAATGTTATGTTTAAATATGCAAAGGAGGCATTATCTAATGCTAACTTTTGGTGAATTTAGGAGAAATCTACAGGCGTAAATAGACAAAGTAGTAAAATAAACACCTTAATGTGCATTTTGGATGTTTTCTTTCTACTAGTCTGACTAACTAACCAGTGCATGAAAAACTATATTTTTGCCTGAGGTTGTCCTCCCTTCAGGTGACTTTTCGTCTACCGAACTGTACGATGATTGAACCAGTGAAGCCTGGAGAAGCCCCGCAGCTTAACTCTGTTATAACCCCATTTTGATCTGATATCAAACAGACATTTAGGGGCTGAATTCATCAGATGATTCACTTTAGTTCAAAAGCTACAAAACACTTGAAGTGTATGAATCACACATATGATGTTTGTCAATTTAAAAGATAAGTTTGCAAGTCAACAACAGTTCTTCAATTTGCCTTCCCTGCCGGAAGACAGAAAAGTACAAACACCGAAACATGTTATGAAATCACATTAGTGCATAATATCATAACCCTTTGTGTCGACGTAATCAAATGAGGTCAAACAAGTCAATGAAGGCAACGGAGTAAACTAATACAGCGTGTTCTCCTGTCAGGTTTTATCATGTCACTTTAAATTTTACGGTGCACAGCTGCTGATGCAACAGCATGAGCTCCAAAATAAAAGTTGTGATGACGTCTGTAGCTTAGAGAAATCAGGACAATTATCTTTGAGATATTAAATCAAAAACTGTCTGAAAATACATGTTTAACCTCAAAGATGTAAAAAAGACAATTTTAGCCATTCAAGTATGAGGAATGTTGAAAATATAGACTCATTTTTGTCTTTTTTAGGGGCGTACAGGAGGTCTATAGGGGGAGATAGCAGGTCAACAGTAGAGGTCACATAGAAGTAATGAACAGCATTTGAAAGCTGGAAACCTGAAGATTAATTTGAGATGGAGCTCAGCACTGTGAGTCAAGTTGCTCTAGTCATAAATTAGCTCTGGATAAAATGAAAAATGAAAATCTCAATAGCATTCCAGGGACTGGTGATATTTTAGTAAAAGTAGTGGGTTAATCATCATATTTTCCGGGTGCTGTTGCACTCAGAGCATTCGCTGCCTCAATTTCTCTCCATCATTTCCTCACTGTGTGTCTGATCGTCTCTGTGCTGCAGGACAAACACGACTCGTCCAACATGGACACATCAAACGCTGCAGGTTTCAGTTACAGACCACACTGCCGGCGTGACAAAACCTGACATATGAGTTGGGTTGGAGACCTTTTGTGTCAAGAAGTACAAAGAAAACACCTGCTGTGTCTGTCACACAGTACCAATGTTGGACAGGAAATGTAAAAGGAGTCTCCAGAGGCTGCAGTGTTCATTACAACCACTAAAAGAGATTAGCGGACAGAGCAAACAACATTTTAGCATTTCTTTTCAGCGTCTAAGGTGTTGGATACATCAGACTGGCAACACGTCATCCAGAGGAGGCTCTCATGACCACGCCCTCTTTTGGGGGGAAACCAATCCCGTGTCCCTCGTAGACGGTAACAGAGTAAACAGAAGAAGTTGAAACATGTCTCCAAACTTCTACTTTAAACAAACAGCTAATAGTAATAACGCTATGCTGAAGAGTTTCTGTGTAGTTGGTTGCACCAACAATGAATCCAAAAACGCTGATCTCCATTTTTTTTTCTTTTGAAATCAAATCAAATTTAAAAATAAATAATTTCAACATTTCAGGGTTAGATCACTGATTTTTCTGTATTTTTTATTATTTATTTATCCAATACTGAACCATTTAGGTTTCCATAAATACCTATAATCTTAAAGGATGGGTTCACGCGTTTTCCAAATCTTTTTAGAAATCAGTATATTGTTGATGTGAACGTGACAAGGAGGAAAAAGTAGACGCAAAAATATCCGGTAAAGTTCTATATTTATTATTCAGCCTTTTTTGACTAATCATACCGTTTCTTCATGGCTCGGTAGCTAATTTTTTAAAGCCCAGTACTGTGGCCCGGGGATCAGGAACCTTTGTGGCATGGGCATCAGATGATGTTATGCTGCACAACGTGGCCGGTGTTTGTTGGCCTTTAGGAGGAAAGATTCCTGTGACTGTTGATGTAATGATCGAGAATTATTGGAGAAATAAAACAAGCATTCAGAAGAGAAAAAGTAGAAGAAGAGAGAAAAGCTGATTTAAGACGAATGGGAGAAGGAAGTGAAGATGGGCGGTGGTGGCGCAGGAGAAGGAGGGGGTGGGGGGTGTAATTCAGGGTGAGGACAGAAAGCGGAGGGGGGTGGGGGGGTAACATGCTTATGTTCTACTGGAAAAGAGTGAATGAGTAGAATAGATTGTATGGAGAACTCTTGCTCAGCGTCTGTACGGAGAGAAAAAGACCACAACTGTGTCAGTGTGTTTATTCAGCGGAGAGTGGCCGGCTCGGCGCTCCGGTCTGTGGGAGCCCCGCAGCCTCCAGCCGGACGCTGAATAAGAGGATTAGCCGAGCCCTGGGAGAGCCGGGACGTCCACAGGCTGCGGGGGTGAGAACTGGTGCCCACGCCAGAATGTGTGACAACCCCCCCAACCCAACCCCACAACACAACCACCCGAATCCCTGCCCCTCTCCTGATGCCAGGGGGACGAGAGTCTGATGAAGGTGGGGGTGGTTTGAGTAATACCAGCCGCTCAGACTGGGAGGGTACGGCAGGTTAATCTGTGGACAGTCTGGGCTTGTATTTCTTTAAAGGTTTATGCTGGTGGCACTATGCCAGCATGGTTTGGCTCTTTAAGTACACAATTTCCAGATAGAGTTAAGGCTGGCCAACGCTAAAAGATGTTTCAAATCTTACCAGATGTGTAAAACGTGAGAGCCCACACATAACGACATGTTAAGTTAAATTAACAGTTTTGTTCCTACAGTGTGTGGAGAGCAACGATTTAGCCAAAAACAGCACACCACACTAACAGATTCATTCAAGAGTCCCCACTAAAAAAAAAACAGAAATCTCTCAAAATCTCTCAAAATAAACACTTGTGTTGTTGCGACAAATCAACAAGTTGCTCCTCCATTTCTGAGCTCCATCTTACTACTACTTTATGCTTCACGTTTAGCATTAGCTCATGCATTAGCCGCCGCCACAATGACGGTGGTGGTTGTCCTTCCTTCTTCAGTCAGCTTGGTTCTCTATTGGCTATCGTTCTTTCCCACGTGACTGCGTCATCGGCTGTCCTCTGGGTTTCCCACACACAACAGGATATCTGTTCGTAAATATTACACATGTTTAATATTTATGATTTGAAATCGGTGCGGTCAGGATGGACTTCCGAGCCGATGTAAAAAAAACACTCTTAACATACAGTACCTCACACCACAGGAACATCTGGAGAGATAATCTTTAGAACCATCAAACAATCAGGGCTTTGCTGATGAGGAGGAATCAGACATAAAATCAGCTTGATTCTTGTGTAGTGTGTAAACGGCATTAGTTTATCAGTTGATTTCCTTCATTCCAGGCAGCCTCTGGTTTAATTTCATATTTCTATGAAAATCAGCTTGCAGAGACTTCCTGCAGACAAATAACGGTCTAAAAACTATGTTTTGGGGAAAAGGGCAGCAGGAATGGAAGTTTTACAACCCTGATAATCAGACCGAACTGGCATTTTGTAGAGCTGTCCTCGACCAACGAAATTCTTATTCAACTAACACTCATATGATTTTGTCAACTAATCGATTGGTTGATTTAATCGAGATCTGTAAAACGGAGTTTCTCCACAAAGAATCACCACTTTAAATCTGGTGTTTACCAGAGATGTGCTCATAAGTCTCTTGGAAATAAGTCATTCAGCATGAAAAAATAAAAAATCTTGTATAGGAGGTCGGGTTGGATGGACAGGTCAACAAAGTACAACACCACAGACCACTGTTTCTACCACAATATCCTGTCAGTATTTCTTTTAACATGCCCACAACCTTTCCCCAACCTTAACTAAGTAGTTTTAGTTTTGAAGGCACTGACGACCGACGTCATCCTGCTGATAGAGGTGTCAGATCAGATGGATGGTTTTGGAAATCAGTGACAAACACTTTTCACAACTGCCAGCTAGACTGCACTATGAAGCCAAGACACAGTAACGACGCTGTTGGCCAAAACGACTATTTATTAAACTTGGTCATTAGTTCAACTGGACAAGAAAGATGAAGAAACAAGCACATGTTTTATTTTCCCTGCACCTTTGAGATGAACACTGACTGCAGTATCTACAGTACTAGGGCTGTGTATTGGCAAGAATCTGGCAATACGATACGTATCATGATACAGGGGTAACGATTCAGTATATTGCGATACTGTAAGCATGGTGATATATTGCAACTTTTTTCAAATCTAATTTTAGGAAAATTGTCATAGCATAAAGAACACACCACCATATGTATAAAATTACAGTAACAAAAAGTCACTATGTGAAATGGCTACTATGGGGACTAACATCATCACACATGAATACGGTTGGGCTCATTGGAGTCTCAGCTTTACAGTGATACCCAATTTATGTAATTCAAGACTGTTTAGGGACCCCAGTATGCAGAAATATTCAAATACACCATTTTAGAATAGGAGAAAATAACATTTATACTGCATTCAAAAAACTGCATTGTTTTTGCCCAAAACTGCATGTGATTATCATAAAGTGGGCATGTCTGTAAAGGGGAGACTCGTGGGTACCCATAGAATCTATTTTCATTCACATATCTGGAGGTCAGAGGTCAAGGGACCCCAAGCTAGCATGACATGGTTGGTACCAATGGATTCTTTAGGTTTTTTAGTTTCATATGATACCAGTATCTCCACTCTAGTTTTAAAACTGAGCGCACTACAACCTAAAAATCACAATAGCGTCCGGGCCTGCCGGCGGGGCGTCGGATATTTAAGAGGTTAATTAAAAATTGATACAGCGTTTTGAAGAATCGATACAGTATCGCACAACATAATATCGCGATACTCATGTGTATCGATACACCCCTAGTATCTACAGGTCATGTTAGATCTGTGACAATGATTATTAACCAGCCAAAAAATTGAGGTTTTACAACTTATACAAGTTACACAGTTTGTCGAAGAGCGCTCTAACCTCAAACCCTGATCTCTCAACTTCACTGTTTCTGTAGTCCCTGCTCTCCTTTCCCTATTTTTTGCAGGTAAAAAACTATTTTGGCTCAAGTGCAGCAAAAATAACAACATTTCCAAACTGTCTTTGAATCTGTATTGGTGGAGAAACCGAGTTTGACCTTTGTGAGGCTCAGACAGCACAGTGATTCATCAAAGTGCTCCTGCTAGATGTATACACAGCAGAACGTCCATAAAAACGCAGAAATCCACTATGAGACCACCAACAGCAAATCAAAGCACCTCGTCACAGCGCTGCAGGCATTACACAAATGAAAAACCTAGAAATCCCTCCAAACCGCTGCTGAGAGCGTCAACACAGGGGAGAACCGGCTCTGGAAGACTAAACTCATCAGCCGAACAGAGGCCTCGAGGGGTTGAAGTTCTCCTCATCGATCAGCTGCTCTCATCTCTCTCTTTTAACTATAAATGGCAAAGAACAAAAGCTGCGGATTATCTACAGGCCGAGTCCATCAGCCCTAAAAGGAGGACCAAACATGAAAGACGCAGAGAGAAGGATTTCACATGTGCACGCCAGGAATGAGGGCAGGAAAACACACTACAGGAGCTCAACTGAAGTGGAAATATGACCCAGTGCTGCAGGAATATCATCTTTAGTAAGTCACCTAACGTAGTGTTGAGTATTCATCTCTTTCTTCCTTTTAAAAAGCAGAAAAGTTTGCCCTTGAGTGAGATTTCAGAGCCGTTACAAAAACCTTTCTTGGAACAAGTAAATCATGAAAATCAAATCATTCCCCTTGAACGAATGCTTCACTTTACTGAACTATATGAAATGAATTGATCAGGTTGATCTGCAAGAGAAACAAGAATGTATTTGTATTTAAGACAAACATGTGAATATTTCAGAAAACTACTGTATGTTGGGGCTGAAGACAGTGTGTGTTCAGTCAGAGCCGAAGAGATGAGAAAAATAACGAGATTCAACCATTCATCAACATGAACCAAGCTGAGACGTCTGCAGTCGACCACAGCTGCTGTTTGGTGAAATCTGGACCTGAATATCCACTCAGAGTTCATTTTTCCACAAACCACAGTTCAAAAATAGTTAAATACCGTAGGTATATATATATATAT
>CAKAOH010024246.1:0-12665 GCA_916701665.1 Sebastiscus tertius | reverse complement strand
CTTTTTTATGACTTTTTTGGACATAATATACGTTGACCTTTTTTTTTTTTTTTACTTTTTTGGACATCATATACTATGTCTTTTCAAAATACTATGCTATGAGTGCCAAAACAGGGAGACGGCTGCATAGATAGAAAAAAGACCATAACCATTTAAATGTTTAATTGATCAAAAATGATAATACGGGCACTTTTTTCTGCCGTCTACATAATTACTTGTATAAACATAACCATAAACTGCATCAGAAAATGTGAATAACTTTAATCTTCGTTGAGGTACATGTACAGGGGCCATATGAACCAAAGTCTGTTTGTCTGTTTCGTCCCAGTTTACTACCAGTCCAACGAGTGGGCGGGGGTCCAAGGCATCCGAGAGAGAGACCATGAAGCCTGGTCGGCCAAACAGGATTGAAGGTGTCAGTCAGTTTAAAAATCCACAAACACACTGCGGCTGCTACTTCTTCCTCTTCTTGTTCCCAAATGTCTTGCCTCCTGCCCTGGGTCGACCGAACGTCTTCTTCTTGTTGAACATGGTCTTCTTTCTGCGCAGTGTCTTCACGTCGCGGCCTTGGATCCAGTCATCGCGATGCGCCTCCCACTTCAACTGCTTCAGGCCTGCGGGGACGAATGGAAGTGTTACAAAAGGCTAACTTTTGAATCACTTCCCACTATAGTAATAATGGTTGTTTATTCCAGTATTTGTCAAAATGGTCATAACATAAATGGCTCCTGGGTTAAACTGAAGTTAACTTTATTTATATAAATGATTCTGTTGATCTGTTTCTCTCTGTGGAGAAGTTAATAAACCAGCTGGTATCCAGCAAACTGAATAAAAACCTTGTCTTTTCTTGTTAACATGATGCTCAGAGCTTAAAGATTCATACTAGGGAACTGTTGTATACTTTCAAAATATAATTTAATTTTCTTATTATATTATTTCAGCAAAAATCAAAATGACAAATTTCCTTAAGCCACATCTTAGAATTTAGTGTTTTTATACACAACAATTGCGATTAGGAGTTGTAAGGATGATCCTCCAATTCATCCACAGTTCAATCTATGAGAAGGTAATTTTAAAATCAGAACCTTTATCATCTTATAAAGAAAAGACGACTGAGGTGTCCTACCTGCTTTGTCGGTGTTGGCCATCGCGTTAATTCCGATGTTGTCAAACTTGGAACCGGAATTCTCGTCCAACATGGAGCCGAACTGAAATCAGAGTAAAGTATGTCATGAGAAAAAAAAGTCAGTCGGTCGAAAACAGTCATCAAAAAAATTATAGTGTGGTGAAAAAAGTCATACTATAGTATGTCGAAAAAGTCGTAAAAAAGTCGTAGTGTAGTATGTCGAAAAAAGTAAAAAAAAAGTCATAAGTCATAAAAAAGTCGTACAATAGTATGTTGAAAAAAGTCAGAAAAAAGTAAAAAAAAAAGTCGTAGTGTAGTATGTCGAAAAAGGTAAAAAAAAAAGTCATAGTATAGTAATAGTAATAATGTCATAAAATATTAACATAAAGAAGATAATATTGTCCTTCCAGGTTCCATCAAAGCTCCATTTAGATATTTTCTGAATCATTCAGAATAATTTAAACTCGGTGCAGAAGTTCAGATTCAAAGTTGAACTATTGAAATTTATAAAAACAAAAACTCTTCTCACCTCTTCAGCAGAAGCAAACATTTTGGCATCTTTCTTTCCTTTCTTCATCTTCTTCTGTTTCACACCTGAGAGACGGAGCAACAAACAATAAACCAACTAAATACACTTCAGTGTTCCACTAACTCAGCAGCTGGAACATCACCAGTCACACTAAAACATGAAGTTAAAACATTTAGACGACTTCATTATAACGCTGCTAAAACATTATTTATTAAGAATGAGTTAAACCAACCTGAAGATCCAGAGAAGTCGAGCTCCTCGGAGGATTTCCTTTTCCCCTTCTTGGTACGAGGAGTGATATCTGGAACATCTGAATCTGCAGAAAAACACATTTGATCTAATTATTAAAGTTTAGTTCATAATCTTCTGTAACAGGAAGTGATAGGAGCTTTTTAAAGAGAATGTTTTTACACATTTTGTCTTACAGAACATCTCCTTTTTATACATTTATTTACTATAATTCTTATGTTACTCTTCTTATATGTACTATATGATATTCATATGGAGATGTATGCATACTACAGTGTAGAAATACTGTTAGAAAGTACAAATCTAATTATTTTACTTAAGTAAAAGTACTGGCATCAAAATATACTTAAAGGGTGGGTCCACTATTTTGCGTTTCTAAATTGTACTGAAGTGAAAGTACTTGAGAAAGTACTTAGTTACTGAACATTATGTTTAAAGGCCCACTTTGTGACAATATCAGATGAAGTACTTGATGTATATCTGATCTGTTTGTTGTTGTACTCACCACCGGATGCAGCGTCGTCGTCCTCCAGCTCCGGAACTGAAACAAGATAAAAAAAACAACCAAGATGAAGATGTTTAATTCAGTATCCAGGTCAGAGACGCGTCGGGTAACTGTGTGATGAAACAGATCAAATCATCCCACATACTGACGGACAACCTGGACTAAAAGCATGAATATGAACATGCATGAATATTAACTTAAATATCAACTTCAGTAAATATACAATATGATGATAAACAAGTTGTTGCCTACCTTCATCATCATCGTCTTCATCTCCACCTCCTCCGTCAGGATCCATGAACGTCCCTCCTTCCTCCTCCAGCTCGTCTCCGAAGTCTTCCTCGTCCATGCTGCCCAGAGACACCTCCTCGTCGTCCAGGTCGTCCAGGTCCGAGTCGTCCGAGTCGGAGTCCTCCGCGGCTTTCTTTCCTTTTTTACTCTTCACATTACTGACGAACAAAGAGGGAGGAGATGTTGGTGAAATTAATCAATCAATACGGAATATCGAACACAAAGATGATCTGTAAACTGCTGGTCGAGGCTGATGTTTGTTTTCTTCCAGAAAAGGTTCACATGATGAAGCGTGACGAACGATAAGATCAAATCAAGAAGCGAACGTGGGCGTCTGCGTCATCGTTTCTGTCCGTCCAGACTAAAACAATATATTATTATTATAATAAATAATAAATGTGAGAGCTGCTCACCCTGCAAAGTCCAGATCCTGTTCTTCCATCTCAGTGAAGTACGAGTCTCCCTCACAGGAATCTGTTCAAACACAAAGTCAGATCATCATGAAGTCACAGAAACACCTAAATAGTTATAACGAGTTAAAACAGTATTTAAATCAGTTACACAAGAACTAAGTTCATAACAGAGCTTTAAGGACACAAAACCACAAGATAATATTATATTATACTTAAAACAAACCAAAATACTAGTTTTAGTAAATTAATTATTTTCAAATATGTAAGTACATTTTTTAAAATGATTTTATTAATTAATTAATATATATTTATTATTATCATTAACATTTATTTATTTGTATTCATGATTTTTTTATTTAATCAATTTATTTATTTATGTACATTTTTTGTTATTATTATTATTATTACCTTTTTTTCTCTCCATTGTTTTTGAATAGTTTGTTCTTTAATTTACAGTTACTATCTGTTATATGTACATATTATTGTATTTGTTGTGGTTTAGGTTGTAGTCTTTTTTTTCGTAAGGAAACTTCACCGATCATCTCGACTCACCGAGCATTTTCTCAAACTCCTCGTCGTCCACGTCCTCCACGCTCTCGTTATCGCCGTCTCCTCGCTGCCGGCGATTCTGAAACTGCTTCTCCTGCTGACGCTTCTTGAAGAAGCTGTTGAATGAAAAAAAAGTTTAATAATAGCGTAGTTGTGTGAAGACAAAAAAATAACGACTGAAATAAAAAATACATTTTGTTAATTATTTCTCTATAAAATCGTTTCAAACTCACCGATGGAAGAAGATTTCATCGACGGGGATCTGACTCTCTTCTTTAGACAGAAACTCTTCACAGTTCACTGACAAAGAAAAAGAAAAAGTTCAATTCACTGATGTAAAAACTCAATAAAAACAAAAACTCAATAAAAACAAACTAGATGTTGATGAAATATGTGATCAGACAACAATCAATCAATTTCTTTCAAGAGAAACTCACCTGGTAACGAGTTCAGACGTAATCTCTGTTTGGGCATCAGCGCTGCGGCGTCTGTGTTTTCTAACAAGAAAATATTAAAGCAGAAATTAAGATTTTTAATTATTCTGCAGCTGATTATTAACACACACTGTAAATACTGTCTGTTTTAATCTGACTTGTTTGTTGTGTTTTCCTTCTCAGATGCAGCACAAACACACTCAGATAAAACTAATAAAACAAAGTGTGTGTTTATTACGTTTTCCTTTCATCTGTTTTGGGTTTCTGAAGACGAAGCGGTCCAAGAACCTGATGAGGGTGAAGTCCTGCAGCGGGTCGCCGGAGTACTGGATGGAGCCTCCCTGAGGAAACAACATACAATAACACCATTATAAAGGATTTAAAGGTTTTATAGAGGAAACATTCATTCTAAAAAAGATTTCAATAATGTCACATAAAGCAACAGATACAGAAGTGATGAAACAATCTGACTTCAAGTATTAAAGTTTTACCTCCAGGATGGTTTTTGCAAACAGCGACACGGACGGGTGAAAGTGAACGGCGAGCTGCAGAGACACAAACAGAGGAAACGTTCAAGAGAAGGAAAGTTTAAAAGTTTAAATGTGTTCAAAAACGTTTACAAGAAGTTGAATTCTTGCAGAAAGATTCACAAACTATTTCTGATTGTCAGAGAGGACATCTCTATTTGTTCTTTCTATTTATATACAATGTCTTATTAGAATAAAAGTTTAGTCAGTCAGTTAGTCAGTTCGTTCCTCACCCTCTGCAGCTCCCATAGAGTCGTGTGGTCGGCGCCGCAGAATAACGGGTTTCTGTGCAGCGGGTCGTAGTTCTGCTTGCTCTTCCCTCCTGGAAGCAAACAGGAAGAAAACAATCAACAACAACAACAACAACAACAACAACAACAACAACAACCACATGGAACATGGCAACGTAGTTTATCTGCTATTATATATAAATATTCTCTATCTACTATTTAAAATGTGGAGATCTTAATGGAAACCCAAACTGTGACTGAGAATAATTATTAACTTTTACCATCAAACTGGTATTTGTGCTGCAGAATCTGCTTCTTTTCCCCAAAAGTTTGATGGAAATGTGAAAGTATTCATCAGTAATTATCAGATTTATCTTAATATTTTCAAGATTAGCCAAAACTGTAATAAATAACAGGAGAGATATGAACTTTAAGAATGTTGTTTGGCTCTTGGAAAGATTTAAATCTTGATTTTACAGAAAGGAAACACTGCTGTTATCGTTTTAAATCCTTTTAAAATCAGCTTTTCCATCCTGATCTGTTCTATAACGGAGCTGCGTCTGAACAAACAACACAAACACACACAAAAGTTGAATATTGATCCTAAATGTCTGACCTTCCAGGTTCTGGTGATGTACCCATGATGCAGCGGGCTTTGCCTCCTCTGTCACTGCAGTCGCTCCGTCCTCCAGTTTGTCGGCGTCCACAAAGCGCTCCTCTTCATCATCATCATCATCATTCTCTTCAGCGAGGTCTTTGAACTCCTCCTCCTCCCCGTCCTGAGGAAGTTAAACAGGAAGTTAAATAAATCATCACCGAGTCTTGATTCATGAGTTGTGATGAGTCATTGATGGCGCCATGGTCGACCGTCTCACCCCGCCCTCCTGCAGCAGGATCTTGAGGCCCGGTTTGGCCTTCATGACCTCCGACACCAGGAAGAGCGCCCCACAGGCGAAGCTGGCGTTCTGCTCGGCGCTGACCTGCAGCAGTCGCTTCACGAAGGCTTTGACCCGCCGCAGCACGATGTCGGCCTTCAGAGACTTGTAGAGCAGGTTGAGGAACATGCTCTGTCTGGAGGACGACGACAGCCCGCTGTCCAGCAACTTCCTGCAAGAAGAAGAAGATTCCTGCTGTTAGACTTCATGACTAGATGACGACTCCTCAGACGGAGAACAGGTGACAGGTGAGGTTGTTTACCTGTACAGAGCCACGTAGTATCGGTCAGAGACGCTCTGCTGCGAGTCCATCACCTGGAAGAGCAGCATGAGCGCCTGCACCGCCGTGTTGAACTTCACCAGGTGAACCACTTTGAACAGCGTGTCCAGCTGCTCCTTCACCTTCTCGTCTCCGGCGCCGGCGTACGGATACGCCCTGTTCACGCCCGACAGCAGCACGCTCAGCATCTTCGACTCGATGTCCTTCTTCTTGACGCAGGCTCGGAAGAAGGAGAAGTAGATGGTGATGAGTTTGGCGGCGAGATCGGCCTCGTCGTGGCTCAGCATCACCTGGCTGAGGAAGCAGACGGCGTAGTACTGCGCCTTGGCGCTGATGTTGGGCCGGAACATGAGGCGCTCCACCTCGCAGCACACCACCACCTTCATGTTGGGGTGTTTGTGCAGCAGCGACTCCAGCAGGTGCGACGCTTTGGCCGCTGTCTTGTACTCGGGGTCTCCCAGCTTGTTGACCACCTGGATGAGCAGCGCCCTCTCCTGCTCCGGGCGGCTGCACAGCATCTCGTGGGCGGTGGCCAGCGCCTTCGCCTTGGTGGCGGCCACCGTGTCGTGAGCCACCGTGTCCAGAGCCGCCACGAACTCGGCCACGTGGTGCTTCAGGTGGTGCTCGAAGTACCAGAGGATGAGGCGGCGGTCGCGGGCGTCGCGGTTGCCGCTAGCCTTCTCCTCCAGCTGGTCGAACGGGTGCTGGGCGAAGGCGCGGAGCTTCCTGTTCTCCGGCAGCAGGTTGGACAGCAGCAGCTCCCGCAGCGTGTCCAGCGCCATCAGACCCATCCGCCGGCTGCCCTTCTTCTTCACCATGGACACCAGGTTCTCCACGTGCTCCAGCGTGTGCACCGGAGCGTCCTGGATCAGGACCGTCATGGCCGCCATCCTGTCCGCCAGCACGCCGGAGGAGACGACCGTCTTCATCCAGTTGGAGTTGGCTCCTTTCTGCAGGTTCTTCTTGCTCTTGTAGAGCGCCACGTCGGCCTCAAACAGCTGCTGGGCGAGCGCTTTGTACTGGGACACCAGCGAGGGATCCTGCGTCGTCGACGAGCCCTCGGCGGCGTATTCCAGGTCGAACCACTTCCCGCCAGGTTTGACCAGCAGCACCGACCTCTTCTGGAACTCAAACACGTTCACGTTCTGTTTCTTTTTCCCGCCGTCTTTAGTCTTCTTCGCCTTCGGTTTGTCCTCCACTTCCTGCTTGTTGTTAACTTCCTGCGGAGCTTTGGTGTTGGATGTTTGCTCCTCTGATGCAGCTTTCTTCACTTTGGTCTTTTTACTTTCCTTCTCGCTGCCGCTCACTGCGGCATCGCCCTCGGGCTCGTCCGGGATGGCCTGCAGTCCGGCGAACGCCCGGATGCCCAGTTTGGTGATGAACTTCTCGAGCTCGCCCTCCTCCAGGTCGTCTATCGCTCCTTTCTTTCCTCCATCGACAAGCTCGTTGGTGTCGTTCAGGGCGGCGAGCTGGATGTAGTCGGCCTGGAGACGGACAAGAGAAGAAGAAGAAGAACATGTCGTCATAAACACGTTACAGTAGTTGTTGCACCAGAATTAACAGTAAATCATCTGTACTGGGTTTCAGTATCGACATCAAAACAATACTTTAGTTTTTATACCTGATTTTCGGGGCGTTACGATTTCGATTCTAAATCAGAAATCGATTGAAATTAAATTCAGATTTCAAACATCGAACTCAAAAAATATTCACATTTAAGAAGAAACTGCAAGAATTTAGACTCTTTTTCTTAAGAAATTACTCAAACTGATTAATCAATTATTAAAATAGTTGACAATGAATTTAATAGTTGACAA
Source organism: Sebastiscus tertius (assembly GCA_916701665.1). Taxonomy (NCBI): domain Eukaryota; kingdom Metazoa; phylum Chordata; class Actinopteri; order Perciformes; family Sebastidae; genus Sebastiscus; species Sebastiscus tertius. The sequence goes on along the minus strand of CAKAOH010024246.1, from coordinate 4,780 downwards.
CTAATCGATCAACTGTTGCAGCTCTACTGTATTTATTGTTAATATTGTACAATACATACAATCCTCTACACATATATACACGCACACATTATGTACAGAGAAAGTATAACAACAATAATCAAATCTAATCTAAACAAAAGACCATTTCATATATATAATATAAACTGGATCACAAAACAATGTGACGCAATTATCAATTTCTAGTGTCTCTTCTTGACCTCGATATAATAAATATTTGGCATTTATGTTTGCAAAATATTTGCCAATTAATTTTCTAATTGATTTATCGTTTCAGCTGTACTTTTATAAACTGCTTGGTAGTTTTAATTTATAGCAAAACATCAGATTTCATAACGTTTTCATGTGTTTTTTTATGCAAAAATCTGAATCTGCAAAGTAACTAAAGCTGTCAAATAAATAAATAAATAAATAAAATAAAAATACTCAAGTAAAGTTCCTCAAATGTGTACTCTAGTGCAGTACTTTAGTGAATATATTATATTAGTATATTAGCATCTTCAATTATTTCCCAATTTGGGATCAATAAAGTACATCTATCTATCCATCTATCTACATAGGCTTTAGCCTACTTAAAGTACCACAGGTAAAAGTATACTAGTCTACAAGTACTATATTATAGTATTCTAATTATTAGTGCATTAATGTTGTTCATCACTTTAATGTTGCAGTTTGTAAATGTGGAGCTCATTTTAATGACTTTATATACTGCAGGGTAGTTTAATCTATAATAATACATCATAATCTATTAGTTAATTTATATTTTTATTAATAATCTGAATCTGTAGAGTAACTAAAGCTGTCAGATAAATGTAGTGGAGTAAAAAGTAGAATATTCCCCTCTGAGATGTAGTGGAGTATAAAGTACCTGAACTGTGTACAGTACTTTAGTAGTAAATGTGATTTAATAATATTAAAGTGTGACCCTGCATCAGTTCAGCCTGTAATCAGGTAACTGAGTGTGTTGATGTGTTGGACTAATGTAACTGATTCTCCTGAACTCACCTGAGTTCCTCCCAGCCTCAGCACCTCGTCCAGACTGAACTCTTCTTCTTCTTTCTTCCCTCCTTCTTCACCTCCATCAGCTTCTTCACCTCCATCATCTACCTGGTCCTCCTCTTCCTCTCCTCCGCTGTTCTCAGCCTCCATGTCTCTGTCTTCAGGCTGTAGAGTCTCTTTAAAACTCGCTCTAGCCTTCCTGCGGTGCTTGTTTTTCGCCGCCATGCTTGCTACAGCATGAGGAGACCGTGACCCGGAACCGGAAGGAGACGTCACAGCAGCGTTTCCGTACGTCACTTAGAAAAACGGAAAAACCGAAACATTTTTGTAATTTCTCGTACGTTAAGTTTTTTTTTCAATAATTAAATGACAACAGAAAAAATGTACATGAAATAATACTGTCGTTTTATTTATTTTTTTTATTAAAATTATAGTGATGAAGAACTACTTCCTGCTGCTGATAAAGGAGCCAATCACAATGTTTTCTACCACCTACGTCACCACCGTTCGTCCAATCAGAGAGGCCGTCATGCCTTCAACGTGTTAAGCTTTCCATTCTGATACAGGAAGTACATTGTTTGACACAGGTTTTATTGTGAAAGGTCAGCCGGATGTTACATCTTTTATTACAGTGAGTGTAACACATGTCATCCTGTTAGCATTATGTTAGCATCTTAGCTGCTGTCTAGAGATCAGAGCAGAGGAGAGAGCTGCTCCATGAGGTTAAAGTTACTGTTTTATTCTGTGTTTCTTCTCTAATAATGCTGCTGAGACAAGTGTTATATAATATATATAATAAAACAGAGTCTAGTTGTATTTAGAGGAACATTAACATCAGAATGAGGATTTGTTTTGGTGTTAAAACTCAGCAGCTGATCAGAAGAGTCTTCAGTCATCATGTCAATCCATCAACAACAGGTCAGTTCACTGATCACCTGATCAATACTTATGATTAAATTCAGATTAACACAAATATTACTATATATTACCTAATATTATTATTATTATTATTATTATTATTATTATTAGTCTCTGTTAGTGCTGTGAAACCTACAGGTCATGTGATATTTACATGTTTTCTGTGATATTAGATGGATTTTTGACATAATTTAAGGTTTTATTTAACGTGCATTTCCTATTTTGTTGATCTGTTTCCTCAGTGCATCCCTTATTATTTGCTTATTATTGAGTAATCAATGTATTGTTATAAAAAATATTTAAATTTTGTTGAGTAGATTTTAGCTTTAGGTTCTGAACTGTAACTGGGACTCTTTTTGGTTGTTCTATGTGTATACGACCTCCTGTATACTGAATCTGTAATATGCTCTTTTGTTTAATAATAAAACAATCTATCCATGTTTGTAAATTACTGGACATCTCATTCATTCTTTATTACTAAGAATATCTATATGTGTAATGTTTGTGTTTGACAGTGCGATGGCGAGCAGCAGGGACCAGACTCTTCTGCAGCTCAACAGGTGAGGAGAAGCCCCGACACTCCATGCTGCGACACCTGACCTCCAAAATCAAAGCCACAGGTCCGATTCCGGTGGCGGAGTACATGAGAGAGGTGCTGACCAACCCAGTGACGGTGAGTGATAATCAGTTACAGCCAGAGACCGTCTGCAGGTCACTACCACATCTCACTCTTTTAGCAATAACACTAAAGGAGTCTGGTTGTTTCATATTTGACTTTTCCTTTTTATAATTACCTTTTTCAATACCTGAAATAGTTCCTCACCTCCTGCTGCTGCTCATCATCCTTCATCCAGACTCATCAGTTTCCTCTTTCAGGGTTATTATGTGAAGAACGACATGCTGGGACCCGACGGAGATTTCATCACCTCACCAGAAATCAGCCAGATCTTCGGAGAGGTGAGACTGGAAAAAATAAATCCACCTTAACAGGAATAAAATACATAGTCATGTTTCTCAGTTTATCATAATAGTATCTCATCTACAGCTACTTTATCTCCAAGAATACCTTTAAACAGCCTGTTTGTTTCACTTTACTGTTAGCTGTATATACAGTACTATTAGATGGTAATATATCAGCTGTTTCAGCTTCAACAAAAAGATTCCTGAAAGACGTAGAAATCCTGGAGAACTTAAATTTTAAATCTTTTAAATCTAGTTTTCCATATTTTGAAAAACTTGAAAATATATTTGAAAAGTTCTAGAATGTTAAGATCAGTGATTCATGTTGTTGGTTTTAAATGTGTGAACGTGTGTTTCTGCGTCCTCCAGCTGCTCGGCGTGTGGATCATCAGCGAGTGGATGGGAGCGGGTCGACCCAAACAGCTGCAGCTGGTCGAGCTCGGACCTGGAAAAGGATCGCTGGCCAGCGACGTCCTCCGAGTACGAACAGTATTTAGTCCAGCAGCAGGATCTGAAGAGTCAGGAAGTTTAAAGGTTCAAACTTCATGTGTTGTGTTTCAGGTGTTCAGTCAGCTGATGTCTGTGATGGGCGGAGCCTCGGTGTCTCTCCACCTGGTCGAGGTGAGTCCGGCTCTGAGTCGTCTTCAGGCCCAGATTCTAACCGGGGACCGCAGCCGGGAGGCGGACGCCGAGGATGAGCCGGTGTACCGCCGCGGGGAGACCGCTGGCGGGCTGCCGGTGTCCTGGTACCGCCGCTTAGAGGACGTCCCCTCAGGTACAGCAGAGCTTGACGTATTTCTCCTGTTTATATTCTGTTTCTTCTTCACAACACACGAGAGAGTAAAACGTTTCTTTCTTCTTCTTCTCAGGATTCAGCATCTTTCTCGCTCACGAGTTCTTTGACGCGCTGCCGATCCACAAGTTTCAGGTGTGTTTTAACGCCTCAGTGTGAAGAACTCTTAATGTGAATACAGCTCTCTTTTATTTGTATTATGATGTTATGATGCAGTCACACCAAGAGCAAAGCGAAGTTTTATCCCGCTTTACTCACGTGAGTTTGACCGCCGGGATCATTTGTGTTCAGACGCACCGGAGAGGAGGAGGAGCTTGTCTCCATAGATACCAACAACCTTTCTGTCCTTCATCAACCATGGAAGACATAACCTCTGTTGCTGCTTCGTACATGTTGGTGAAGTCCCAGATATGTCAGAAAACCAAACGCTGTCGTGTCTGGGTTCATAACGTCACCCGGCGGCGAGCTGTATTCACATACAGTGTTATTGCACTGACTGTATCTAGCAGCCACATGTCGCTACTGCGGTATGAACCCAAAATAAACAGATTGAGCTGTGATTTAATATCAATAAACAGATCAAAATGATGCTGAAATAACTACATAATGATGCTGATTAGTCTGAATTGATGCTTTGTCAGGTGTGTTACCATGACAACAAACAAAAAAATGTCAGAAAAAAAGTTCAAAAAATGTTCAAAAAAACTAAAAACAAAAAAGTGTCTGGGGGGAAAAAAAGTTAAAAAACAAATTGTCTGAAAAAAAAAAAAATGCCAAAAAAATGTCAAAAAAAAAAAAAGAAAAGTGTCTGGGGAAAAAAAAAGTTACAAAAAATTTTCGAAAAACAAAAAAAAGTCAGAAAAATGTCAAAAAATGTAAATATGTTCTAGTATAAGCCCAAAATACATGTATGAACCTAAAAAAGTCAGAAAAAATGAACAAAACATGTCCAAAAAGAAAAGTTCAAAAAAGTTCAAAAAAAAAAAAATGTCAGAAAAAAAGTTCAAAAAAACTAAAAACAAATAAAGTGTCTGGGGGGGAAAAAAAGATACAAAATTTTTTTTCCAAAAAAAAAAAAATCTGAAAAATGTC
>CAKAOH010024245.1:22975-43309 GCA_916701665.1 Sebastiscus tertius | reverse complement strand
AGTGTCCGATACTGCCCAAAATTTGGTAACGGGTATCGGCGAGTACGCCAGTTGATGCACCGATCCGATACCATAATTTATTAAACCAGAAAAAAATCAACCTGTTTAACCGGAAATCAATTCTTCTTCACCGCATCCACAACAGTTGCCTTCACTGTGCTGTTGCCCTGGATGTATCATGGCTGCCGCTGGCAACTACTGTCCACTATCCATACATGGTCAGTAGCAAACAGCTATTAAAAGGTGCGTTTTTCAAACAAGCCGTTAGGATTTCTGTCCATTTGTGATGTCACAAATATACAATATAGATCATCACAGGGTTTTAAACAAACATTCTTAATGTGTCCAAGTTTATTTTTCCTGTTGCAGTGTATGTAAATAACATCAGCTGACAGGAAGTAAACATGGACCCAAACTGTAAATACAGGTATATTCAGGTAGACCGTATGAGGAAAATAAAGTTTTTTTTAACATTAAAGCAGGTAAACATGTTCTAGTAGAAACACTAAATACAAGTATGAACCTGAAAATGAGCACGATATGGGACCTTTAAAGAATAAGAATAAGAACTATATATTTTTATATCACGCCGATATCGGATCGGTACTCTGTATTGGCTGATACCACAAATTCAGTTCAGGTTTTCTTCTTGGGAAAGTTTACTGGGGAAACATGAAAAGTTCAAAGTTCTAGCACACCTTGTCAGCTATGGACACGTTGTTCAGAACCACATACTGTTGAAGTAGTAGAGAAGAACAGGACAGCAGGCTATACGTGTTCATGTGAAGTCATCAGAAAGAACAAGGAACAAGAAACAGGGAACAGTCTGACATCATCAAACCTCGACCCCTTCATCTTAAAACACACAACTGAAGGAACAAGAAGTACGTGTTCACATACACAAACTGCAAGGAGAGGAGCATGAGGACGGCTACACAACCATGCATGCACACACACACACACACACACACACACACACACACACACACACACACACACACACACACACACACACACACACACACACACACACACACACACACACACACACACACACATCTGTAGTCAGTGAACAGCTCTGGAGTTGGCCTTGACAGCTGAGGACATCCTGTGAGAGGGCTCATGTCTGCGCTGGCCAGCCAGGGACGATCAAGAGTGGAGTCCTACAGGGTGACGTAAGACTCGTGTGCATTCATCTGTACATGTATGGGGCTCTCATGCTTTCAGAGAGGCAGCTATCTGGCTTCAAGCCCCGTGTCCTAATGGGCCTTGGTTTCTTAAAGGGGAAATGTCATGCTCATTTTTAGGTTCTTACTTGTATTTTGTGTTTCTACTAGAACAAGTTTACATGCTGTAATGTTCAAAAAAACTTTATTTTTTTTCACACTGTCTGTCTGAATATACCTGTATTCATGCTCTGTCTCATGCATTTCAACGGAATTGCAACGGAATTACATTGCTAGGAAACAGTTTGGGTCCATGTTTACATCCTGTCAGCTGATGTCATTCACATCCACTGCAACAGGAAATAAACTAGGACACATTTAGAATGTTTACATTTAAAAACTGTGAAATGGATTAAATATTGTAGATTTGTGACATCACAAATGGACAGAAATCCTAACAGCTTGTTTCAAATGCACAGTTTCTGAATATGGGCTGTGTGTGTTTCTCAGTATATTGAGTGTTTTGATAGTTTAACAGTATTTATAAAGCACTTAAACCTGCTTTATAATATGAAAGACATGAAAATCTCACTTTTTACAATATGGGACCTTTAAGACGACAGGAAACAACCAACCGCTCTAAAGTTAAGAAACACACAAAGCCCTTTTCATTCGGAGAAGGAGAGCGATTATTTGTGATTATTTTTTATGTAAAAAGTTTTTCTACTCTCTAATTCCAACTGACACAACAAAATATTAAACCCAACACCCATTTGACTAAAGCTATTCGATGATCCAAAAAATGGTATGTCTGGCAGGTCTTTGCGTATATAAAAACTTTAGCACACAGGAAATTAAAACATTCCAGTAAAAGTAGTTTAGTTTGGTGATCTGTGGTTAATGGAGTGCAAAAAAGTAAGTTCCCCATAAATCAAATCTGTGTTGATAACCTACATCATCTCCATCTACTTGAACACAAACACATATCTAGTAGAGCTTCCTGGCATTGGATCCGGTCTGAATTTAATCAGCAGTTCCATCAAAGCGCCATCACTGAGAAGAAAACAGTGTTTTTGTCTTTGTGGTCTGTCTCGCTTCTCGTCAGGACATGCCCTGAAAAAACACCTAAATAAACACACAAAGTGATGGAAGTCTTTTCACTCGTTTTTGGCAAAGTGACATAGCTAAGTGCATGTTATTTTGTCTCTTGAATTTGGCACAAATTGGCACTGCTGGAGCTAAGATGTTCGATTGTGATGCAGAGATAAATAGGTGGAAAAAACTAACAGGACTTACTGGTAGAATTTGTGTACTTTTTATAACTTGTTTTGCGATGCCATGACCAACATTAATTGATTATTATTGATTAATTAATTAATTAATTTAGCCCAACTTTGGAGCATTATTTAGCCTCCTTCCCGACAAGCTAAATGACATGGTTGGTACCGATGGATTCCTGAGGTTATATCTGATATCTGTGGCTTAGCCCCTAAAACTGAACCTGCTAGAGCCTCTGAAAGACAGTAAATTCAGTCGGGATCGCCCGCAATCCCTGCAGGTCTCAGAGGGTTAAAATAAGAGATGGAAGGAAAAGAATGTGGAGAAGTGGAAACTGCAATAATAGAACGAAATGAACTGTTCAAAAAAAAGAGGAGAGTTGCTCAGTCGTGCTCGTAGTTCAGGCCTGTGTTATAAGCAGCTCCATCCTGCCTCTACCCAACACAATGATGCAGTGCGAACCACAGAGACCATATAGTGAAGGGATTGAGGAGTTGCCAACACCCAAGTGAGCGCCATTAGTAAATATACCCGAACACAGAAGCCAGGCAGGCAGCCTTTGCCAGAACCCACAGCCCCCACAGCCTGAGACTGGCCAGGGTCACAGTCAGCCACTCAGAGCCCTGTGCTGCTCCTAGAGCTGCTGCATCCACCAGGAATCCACAACAAAATGGGACATTAGTGAAACACTGTACTAAAAACAGAGAGCTTTGAAGTACTGCTCCTATTCAATCTGCTCCACCCCCCCAACCCCCCCAGAGGAGCGCTGCCAAGGAAAATGCAAGCCAAATGTTGCTGGAGTTCAGCAATGTTGACATGGACGGCCGTGCGTGTTGTGTGCGTATGCATATACGTGCCATATGGGATTGTTTGCATGCAGATGTGTCCGTATAACTTTATCAAACTGGCATGCAGCGGAGCGAACATGGTTTTTGTCAATTTTAATCCACATGGAAGAAGAGGAAACTCACCGGCTGAGAATTAAAATATCTGGTTCTTCACGAGAAGGTTAAAAAAGCATAAAGCAAAAAAACAGACATGAAATGTTGACAAAATTAAAATGCAGTTAAATCACTAAACCACTAGTGAAATTCTGCAAAAACGATGGCTGTTGATCTCTGGGACTTTTCTGATGAAAGGAAGGTGGACAAGCATACTTGCCAACCCTCACGATTTTCCCGGGAGTCTCCCGTTTTTCATTGCCCTCTCCCGGTTTCCTCCGCAATATTATTTTTAGGCTGTATCGCCCAGCCGTAAGCTACACCTCATGTTTTTATGTTATTTCCTGGCAGAACAGAGCCCAAAATTGGGCTTTGCTCAACGCAGAGAAAAGCCGTCGTGACGCGGCACACGCCGTAGGAAGTAACAGGTTTCGTGTCATTGTCGCGACAAGGGGCAAAAATGAATGAATGAAAAGTGATGAATAACCTGTTATTAGTTTATTCCAGAGATTCACACACGTTCACACCAGAGGGGCCAATTATTCAGTTTTCTTTCCTGAGGATTAAAAGTCAAATTAAAAGTAGGCCTACTTAAAATATAAATGATGTTGCGGTGAACTTATTATTTTGCTATTGTCATCCTTTAAAAGTCACCAGAATGCACGAAACAAAGTCTCTGAAACTCACATTTGAAACCCCTCGCTTTGGTTTCAAGATCCTCCCTATTTTTGAGGTCTCAAGGATGGCAAGTATGAGGACAAGGGCAAGATAAGACGAAGATAAGAAGGTGGACAAGAGAGAAGTAGAAAGGCAGAGAGTGATACAGAGGAAAAGGAGGGACGAGAAAAAGAAGGAGGCAGAGAGGGCTGAAGAGACAAAGCGAGGGAGGAAGGCATGTTAAATCGCTCTGCTTGGCAGCAGCTCTACAGTTAGCCTTTTAGTAACAATTTATGGAGCTCCACCAAGGTCTTCACCAAGTGAAACAAAAGAAACGGATCAGGCTGACCCCTCTGCCACAGAGCCCTCCTTCATCCCTCCATCTGTACCCATCCGTCCACCTTCTGTATCGTGACCCAAGCCGCCGAACCCCTCCGGGGGTCGGCGGCTTGGGCCGAGGCCAAGATGGCTCCCTCCCTTCCTCCGCCCCTCCCTGGGAGCACCTTCCCGCCCTCGCAAACCCCTCTCTGGTTTGTGTCAGTCTAATGAACGGCCTTTTAGCTGTTCTACGGCAAGAAAGCAGATGGAACCCTTGGACGATTTACAGCGCGGAGAGAAGAAAATGAAGGAGGGGAAGAGGAGGGCGGTCAAGTTGAAAAAAGGGGAGTACGAAATGCACTCTCAAAATGTTCCTCTGGCCGGCGAGACCAAAATATGCCGTACATTTGCACATTTTTCCAATTTATCTCTTATTGAATTAAGGTTTCAGACTCCTGGAACGCCTTTCAGGAGAATACAACAGAGGAAGAAGAGAGGGAGACGGAGATACACGTGTCAGAGGAAGGACTAAATCTGACCTTGAGACAGCTTTGTTGTGAGGACGACGGGTCACATACCGTATAATGACGGCATCGGGAGCACAGCCTGCTCTGAAGAGGCAATCATGTGATCTCCATGCTTCAGAATACAATGACCGTCTAACATCATTTAATCATAGTGTACATCAGCCACATTTTGTTTCCAAGAGCATATTGTTTTATGCTAAATGCAGTACCTGTGAGGGCTTCTGGACAATATCTGTCATTGTTTTGTGTTGTTAATTGATTTACAATAATAAATATATATATACATTTGCAAAAAGCAGCATATTTAACCACTCTCATGTTGATGAGAGTATTAAATACTGATGTTAACTTCTCATCAGCATCTTTAGGGTCCTATTGCACACGCTCACGCTCCACCTCCCCGACGGTGCGGGCGAGACGGACCGGTGGTGCGCCCGACACCGCAGGGCCAGGATCCCACCTCAGTCGGCGCGCGCCACTTTCATTGCGCTACGGGATTTTGTTTCCACCCTCTGACTCGTGCGTGCGTTAGACTCCTTGGTCCGTGTTTCAAGACGGGTCGGGTGGGTTGCAGACATCGCCGCAGACCCCTGGAGCCTTTTACGTGGGCCGAGCCCGCCCTGGGGGCACGACGACACGGTTGGGGCACACTGAGGACAGTCCACTCCGGTGACATTTTGTCCATGGCCCGGGAAGCACCTTGGCCCCGAGCCTTTCCAAGCCGACCTAGAGCCGGTCGCGGCGCACCGCCTCGTATGCGTGACTCCCCAGCCTGCCGTGTATCGCTCACACCCTCCAACTGGCTGTTAATGAGGGTCTTTTGGAACAGAGAAGTACTCGTATCGGTACTTGGTATCGGAGAGTACCCAAATGTAAGTACTTGTACTCGGTCTGAAAAAAAGTGGCATCGGTGCATCCCTAATAATATAAACACAGGGACACTCTAAATGCAGGACTCTGACTTGTGATGGACTTGTGATGGAGTATTTCTATATTGCAGTACTACTACTTTAAGAATCTGCATATGATGTTGCTGTGCTTTATTATATATCATCCTAATGATCTTCTTCTGCTTTCATGGAGCTCAGGGGGGGAAATGGGGTCGGTGCTCCCATCCTCTAACTAATGAGCCTGTGTGGCGGGAAGAGTTAGTAACTGTGGTCCTGCTGGTGGGTTCAGGGTGAGCAGAGAAGAAGGAGATCATCTTCAGGAGTTTTACATTTAATGTATCACCGATGTGATAACTCTGTTTCACATTATGTTGAATTGTTACACACCGAAGATTCAGCCATGAAGAATAGTAACTACGGCTGTCAATCGATTAAAATATCTAATCGCGATTATTTACAAATTAATCGCACATTTTTTTATCTGTTCAAAATGTACCTTAAAGGGAGATCGTCAAGTATTAATACTCTTATCAACATGGGAGTGGGCAAATATGCTGCTTTATGCAAATGTATGAATATATTTATGACTGGAATCATTAAACAATGACAGATATTGTCCAGAAACCCTCACAGGTACTGCATTTAGCATAAAACAGTATGCTCCAATCAGAACATGGCAAACTGCAGCCCAACAGGCAACAACAGCTGTCAGTGTGTCAGTGTGCTGACTTGACTATGACTTGCCCCAAACTGCATGTGATTATCATAAAGTGGGCATGTCTGTAAAGGGGAGACTCGTGGGTACCCATAGAACCCATTTTCATTCACACATCTGGAGGTCAGAGGTCAAGGGACCCTGATGAATATGGCCATGACAGTGTAAGTTTGGAGCGTTATTTAGCCTCCTTTGCGATAAGCTGGTATGACGTGGTTGGTACTGATGGATTCCTTAGGTTATCTCCACTCTAGCTTTAAAACTGAGCCCGCTACAACCTAAAAAAATCACCAGTTGTGTTAATGCGTTGAAGAGTTTTGTGGCGTTAAAAGGAATTTGCGTTAACTATCGCGTTCATTTTGATAGCCCTAGTAGAAACATAACTCCACATGTTTTACATAATAAAAGCTGCTAAGGGGCCCCTTTTAGTTTGGGACCAGGTAGTTGCCTACCTTGCCTAATGGTAAAGTCCACACCGGAATATCATTGTTCCTGGAGAAGTATCATAGGAAGCATGAGGTAAAGCAAAGTTTCATGGCAAACCACTTGTTGAATGTACCAATGTTCTGTCAGCGATGAAAGAAGCCAGAGGAGGAAAAGGTTTTTGCTCTGTAGGGGTTTTGGATAAGCCAGTTCTTCCATCTGTGATCATTAAGGTCCAGTTTTCCATCCACCGCGCTGCCTCTCAGGTATTATGGGTCTCTACAGTGTCTCTAAAACTAAGGGACTCAGAGCACTGGGTTCAGTCGAATAATGCAGACATTGTGCGTAAGATTGAGTAATGACAAACGTTTCACAGAGAAGGTCAGTCAAGACGTGACATTTCCAGAACACAAAGACTTTCACAAGAATAAAAAATGTTAAAATATCAGTTGTGCAGTTTTCCAGAACACTATGTCATACCGCCTCTCGGCCCAAGAAACTGAAAGGGCACAGGGAAATGTCTGATCTTTGAAATTCCTGAGTTTCATTTCTTTCCTTCAGCATTTGCCAATATGGGTGGTAACACACACTTCTTTCCTTCACCTGCACCGGTTTAATATCTTGGTGACCTGCCAACTGCATCTACTAAGCAGGCAGACTGGCACAGTGAGGGGCCCTGTCAGTAATGATTAAGTGGCGTGGTGCAATTTGGTGTGAAGTATTAGAGGGAATTTGGACTTGTCCTGTCCATCAGTTTAGAGAAAGGTCAATGGTGCACGCCACGGTGTGAGCCGCGGCCGTGTTCTGGGTCATTTTTTACGACTTTCAACTTACAAGTTGCCAGAAAACCATAGTACAAAGCATACTAATTTGCGTAGCAATATTGTATTGATACGTGGGCATCAAAGCTGCATCGCAATTCCCGATGTTTTGCCTCCTCGTCTCTTCGCTTCTCGATTCTCCGGCTTGTGAGCCGGTAAATCGGTCTCAATGCTCCATCTTGAAGGACATCCCAATTCTTAAAATGCATCTCGAGGAGCGAGGAGGCTTGCCGGAGGAGCCATGAGCAAGGATACACCAGTGTATCCTGGCATTAGTGGCATTAAAACGAATTTGCGTTAATGCGTTATTTGCTCCGACAGTTACACTGCACAATGATGCATACGCACGCCGCATTTTTCCCTGATAATGCGACACTGTGAACAACAAATCTGCGTTTAAATCAGCAGGAGGAGAGTTAGTAACGTTAACGGAGGTGCCATTGAGTTATTATTATGAGGCGTTCATGGTCTGCTCTGCAAAATGACCATTGGGTGAAGGTAAATTACAATGTCATCATGATGCGTTCAAATGAAATCTCGTAAAATTACGTTTTTGGCGAGAAACTTGAATAAATCAAGTTGTTTGAAGGAGATGTTTTCACATCAATATTTAATAGATAATAGAGGGGGGATTATGACCTGTTTAACTTCCTAACAACTTACCAACATTTTTTTTTTTTTATCAAAGCAAATATTTAAATAATCATTTGAATTGTGTGTTTTTATGCAAATAACCATTATAGATGGCAATAACAAAGTACAGTACATTACTGTGTACACTACCCTCCCATGCTCAAAAATAGGGCTCCCCCAGAAGCTACGGTGTAATCCAAACACTGTAATTTACTGTGTTTATAATGTTTATTATGTTAACTATATTGAACATTAAACGACATCAGATCTAAAATTGTATTGCTTCATTTAGCGGAGATATTTCAAAAGTGGCAGATAAAATCTCTGAGTGGCCGACAAAAAAATACTTGTCTGCCACAGTGGCAGGAAGTGAAAAAAGTTAATTTCAGACCCTGGACGCAGTAAACTCACTATCAATGATGCTACATTGTGAACAACAAATCCGTGTTGAAATCGGCAGGACGAGAGCTAGTTAACGGGAGGTGCCACTGATTTTCATTATGATGCGTTCAGGCTAAATTGTCAAGACTGACCAGAAATCCGCTGATGGGTTGTCAATAAATACCCTCTAAATATTGTTGGGCCAGCTGGCAGGATCCATATTTGTCCATCAATTCAATCACAGTCTGACTGACAGGACATGAATCCAACTTTATCTGCCTGAGTCAACTGAATTCTCAATGCAACAAGCAATGCATGTCTTCACTTCATTTTTGTCAGAGTTCAGAGAAGCAGGAGTGAATTCTCTGTCTGTTGTTTTCTTCTCTTCCTCTTTTCTTTGTCCACTGTTTTCCATGTGATGTAAAATGTATATATATAATGTATACAATATGTATAAAATACATCAGGAAAGGAGTTCCTTGGTCAATAAAATCAAAACATACATTAATAGAATCTGTTAAAATATCTAGTGAAATGTTTTTAACTTTGGATGAAAAAGGATTAACTAAGTGACTGAAACAAAGTCTGCTGGAAATCAGAGGCTAGGTGTTGAGAGCTCCTGAGACTCAGTGGCGAGTTACATATTCCATACGTCCACCATTATCACCATTGGCTCACACCAACTCCTATGGGGGGCGAGCCATTGCAACCATTTAACACTAATGGGCTGACGGAGAAAGACGTCAGAGCGCCTCTACTACATCCGCTCAGTATTTCTCACTACTCATTGTGCATGACACACTTATATCTAATGCACAAATGCGCAAATCTATTGTTTTTGTCCATTTGCTAATCCGAGGTGAAGGTGACACGGTCCATCTGCAGCGCCCAGAATAACTACAGTCTGCCAATTCATTAACTATCCACCCCTTTTAAATCAGATCCCTGACTTTCAATGCCAAACATGAAGGACAATGATATTACATCAAGCTGAAAGTGGTACACACAACACCCTCTATAAAGTAGATTGGGTGGCTTTGTCTGAGTAATTGAATAGCTTTCCCTCCATCTTACAATGGCACATCATAACGTCACTTAAGGCCCAGACACACTAAACCGACATCAAAGAACTAGCATGACCTGTCTTTGGCCAAAAAGTTGCACTCGAACACATCGCAAAGACCGCAGCCAAAGGCCAGTTAGCATGTACATTCTGCGCCTGCCTGAGAGGAAATTACTCTCCCAACCAGCAGGCGGCAGTAGTCTGTATTCATCATTCAAAAAGGGAAACCGGAAGACCGAGGACGGCGGATATATAAGAGACTTGTGGGTACCAATAGAACCCATTTTCATTCACATATCTGGAGGTCAGAGGTCAAGGGACCCCTTTTTGAAAATGGCCATGCCAGTTTTTCCTCGCCAGAATTTAGCGTAAGTTTGGAGATACTAGTATCTTCCTTTTAGCTTTAAAACTGAGCCCGCTACAACCTAAAAATCGCAACTACGTTGATGCGTTAAAGAAATTAGTGGCATTAAAATGAATTTGCGTTAACGCGTTACTATTGCGTTAACTTTGCTCTGACAGTTACGCTGCACAATGATGCATACGCACGCCGCATTTTTCCCTGATAATGCGTCACTGTGAACAACAAATCTGCGTTTAAATCAGCAGGAGGAGAGTTGGTAACATTAACGGAGGTGCCATTGAGTTATTATTATGAGGCGTTCACGGTCTGCTCAGCAAAATGACCATTGGGTGAAGGTAAATTACAACGTCATCATGATGCGTTCAAATGAAATCTCATAAAATTAAGTTTTTGGCGAGAAACTTGAATAAATCCAGTTGTTTGAAGGAGATGTTTTCACATCAATATAAAATAAATAATAGGGAGGGGATTATGACGTGTTTAACTTCCTAACAACTTACCAACATTTTTTTTAAATCAAAGCAAATATTTAAATAATATTTACTTACATAATATTAATTAATAATTAATTAATATTACATAATATTAATATTTACTAGCTTTAAAGCTGAGCCCACTACAACCTCAAAATCGCAACTGCGTTGATGCGTTAAAAAGATTAGTTGCATTAAAACGTTATTATCGCGTTAACTTTGACAGCCCTATTACAAACAGAAAACGTGGTCACCATCAATACAATATGTCCAAAAATATGATACCAACCACCTTCTAAACAAGATCAGAGGAGTTAGCTTGACCATGATTACTATCTCCCCTAGCATTCCTATTGATAATGTATGATAATCCCTCCCTGTTTCAGCGTGCATCCCAGGTGCACAGTGCACCTACAGCCGAAAACATACCTCAAATATGCCACTTGACTCTCTGAACACTGTGCACGGTGCACTCGAGTGCTCTCGGAGTCTTTGCTCACTAAACTAGCGCCCTAAGAGTAACAGCACAGGGTGCGATATTCACCGAACTCCACACACTCGTGATGGCAACATCATCAGCCCTCTATGTTGCCTCAACAAGCTGTTCCGTTTATTAAACCCTTAAGGGTCCGTTTTGCATACAGGCCTCGGTGAAAAAGAACGAGGTTGATCCGGGGGTAACCGAGCCCCTGACTGGGAGCCGCGTGAGCCAAATATGATTCGACAAGGCCCAGAGCTCCGGGGTCAGGCCGCAGCGAGGAACATGTGTCCCTCGGAGGCAAGGCCTTGTTGCTCCCCTCAGCCGGTCTAAATTCTCCAGTTTGTGCAACAAATCCTAATGAGGCTGTTCTCTGTGGGGGGGAACCGGGGCCCTGTCTGCAGGGATTTGTCTGAGGAGCTAAACAACCGAGGAAAGATGCAGCGAAGCGACCCGCTCGCTTACACACTCCGTCTCACAAACCGAGGCGGTATTGTGCAGGCCGAGGCAGGGCATAGGGGATTAAAAATCAAGGCATATAATATTAACCAGAAAATGCAGGCTTATATGTGAGTGATGGCCCGTGACAAAATATATATTTGGTTAAGCTACTGGCAGTAGGTTAGGAAACCATAAGTCGGCTCAAAAAAAGCCAGGTAGTCCGCAACGTAAGCCTGCGGTTTGGGGCGGTTAAGATTTATGTGCAGTTCAAATAACTGGAATGTTGCTGCTGCAACATCATTGCAATGCAGAAAGTGCAAGGATCATTAAAGGTCCCATATTATGCTCATTTTCAGGTTCATACTTGTATTTTGTGTTTCTACTAGAACATGTTTACATGCTGTAAAGTTAAAAAAAAAACTTTATTTTTCTCATACTGTCTGACTGAATATACCTGCACTTACTGAAACGCTCTGTTTTAGTGCATTTCAACGGAACTGCGTTGCTAGGCAACAGCTTGGGTCCATGTTTAATTCATGTCAGCTGATGTTATTTACATACACTGCAACAAGAAACAAACTGGGACACATTTAGAATGTTTACATTTAAAACCGTGTAATGGTCTAAATATTGTATATTTGTGACATCACAAATGGACAGAAAACAGCTTGTTTCAAACGCACAATTTCTGAATTTCTGTGTGTGTGTCTCTCCGTATATTGAGCGTTTTGATAGTTTAATAGTATTTATATATCGCTTAAACCTGCTTTATAATATAAAAGACATGAAAATCTCACTTTTTACAATATGGGATCTTTAAGAAAAATAATCAGATAGGGTTGTGGAATAATATCATTTCTGACAATAAAAAAATTGGACTTAAACGTCAAAACCAAATATGGAAGTTTCCATCTGTGGTTGGTCTTCCTACAAACTCAATACAGACCAATAGAAAGTTACTGAGAAGAGACAGCAGGACAGGAAAAGGGGTCCACGTTCAAAGACATTCCCAATGTTTCTGATCTGTCTTTGGGGGTCAGTCCACCTGAACCACATTAATTCATTTTCCCTTTCTGTGCCTCTTCCTTTTCCTCAGGAAAAACTGTGAAGGCAGTGTAGCAAAGCTTGGTTTAAAAGTCAGATTGCCGTATATTACAGTGATACACTCTGACAACTCTATTGAGCCACTTTCTTTCAGAGGGGGGGCTGTAGAATAAAATAGTGGCACTAATACGCAACACCTGTTCCTTTTCGGCATCCGTCAGTATATCAAATATACAAACAGTGACAGCTGTGGTGCAGGCAGTGATATGGTGAGGCTCTGGGCCCGCGTGATGCAAAAGACCAAGAGACGGAGGGGGGTTGTATCTCGGAGCACTTCTTCCCACACAGAGCTCTCTCCAGGTCAAATAGCTGAAAGCAGAGTGTAGTGGCCAGAGCCTGTAATATTTCACATATGCTTCTTGAGGAGCAACAGGCGCTATCGACGTCTTTAATCTAAAGCCCGGGAACCGAAAGGGAAAAGGGCCTATCAGGCGGCCTGCTTTCAATTACGAGCTCCATAAAGACACTGAGATAGGAGTCGATGTGATGGATGGCATGCCATGATAGGATCCATGCCTCTGTCTGCTGAGGCTCAAGTTGGCCTGGTGGGGATCATCCACATGCCAGAGACACACCCTGAGACTTAAGTCTAGCTACAATCAAAGAAGGGGATGTAATCAAGGAGTTATTAGAAGGATCTGGCCCGAGCATCAAGTATTTGCCTGTACCTCTGCATACCTGGGTGGCATTTTAAAATATCTTGCCAAATGCAGTGTTCAGAGCGAAGGGAATTTTTGCAAATTTTACTGCTTTGTACATGTTGTGGAAGTTCCAGATATATCGGCAAACCAAACCCCCGTTGTGTCTGGGTTCATAACATCACCCAACAGTGAGCTGTATTCACACACAGCGCCATTGCACTGACTGTATATATATAGCAAGCCACACGTCGCTACTGTGGTATGAACCCAAAACAAACAGATTGTGCTGTGATTTCATTGCAATAAACGGATCGAGAGGATGCCGACGTAACTTCATAATAATAGTGATTTTCAAAAAGTCTAAATTCACGCTTTGCCAGGTCTGTCTGAAAGACGACAAGCAAACAACTTTTAAAATGCTTGTTTTCTGAATGGAGTTTGGATGGATCAGTGCCAGGCTATGCTTATATTGTAGCTGCTTCTACAACACTCAACATAACATCATCTAGGCATAAATATGGCAACAACGTTGTTGTAAACGAATCAAAATGATGCCGAAATAACTACATAATGATGCTGATTTTAAAAAAGTCTGAATTCGTGCTTTGTAAGGTCTGTCCGCAAGACGACAATCAAACAATTTTTAAAATGCTCGCTTTCTGAATGGAGTTTGGATGGATCAGTGCCAGGCTATGCAGCTGTTCCATCAACACTCAAGATAAAGTCATATAGGCATAAATACGGCAGCGACGTTGTTGTTTCTACCATAAACAGTCTATGTTTTATACACATACATTTATACACAGAGTTTTGTCCATGAGAGATCGTCATAACTGATTTACAGAAAGCTCTGTAGGAACAGGAAGAAGCACTACCAAAACAAGAGTCCACAGCCACAGTGCTTTGTGCTGAATGCTAACATCGAGCTAACATGCTCACAACGATAATCCCAACATGCTGATGTTAAGATAGATATAATGTCTACCATGTTCACCATCTTAGTTTAGCCAGGCTAATATTCTCTAATTAGCTAATTCTCTAATTATTCTCTAATAGCGCGTTAATGAAAATGAGATTTAACACAACTAATTTCTTTAACGCATTAACACCACTTCCAATTTTCAGGTTGTAGCGGGCTCAGTTTTGAATCTAGAGTGAAGATATCATATCAAGGTATCATATGAAACTAGAAAAACCTAATGAATCCATCGGTACCAACCATGTCAGACTAGCTTATCGCAAAAGGAGGTTAAATAATGCTCCAAACTTATGCTAAATTTTGGCGAGGAAAAACTGTCATGGCCATTTTCAAAGGGGTCCCTTGACCTCTGACCTCCAGATCAGTGAATGTAAATGGGTTCTATGGGTACCCACGAGTCTCCCCTTTACAGACATGCCCACTTTATGATAATCACATGCAGTTTGGGGCAAGTCATAGTCAAGTCAGCACACTGACACACTGACAGCTGTTGTTGCCTGTAGGGCTGCAGTTTGCCATGTTATGATTGGAGCATATTGTTTTATGCTAAATGCAGTACCTGTGAGGGTTTTCATTGTTTTGTGTTGTCAATTGATTTCCAATAATAAACATAAACCTACATTTGCATAAAGCAGCATATTTGCCCACCCCCATGTTGATAAGAGGATTAAATACTTGACAAATCTCTTTATATTTTGGGCGGATAAAAAATGTGTGATTAATTTGCAATTAATCGTGATTGACGATAAACAATCATGCGATTAATCGCAATTAAATATTTGAATTGATTGACTAGTTTTAATGGATACATGAGGACTGGAAAAGACAGAAAGGACTAGAAGGAGAACCTGTGGCTCTTCATCTGGTCAGAGTGAAATAATTCTTATAAGAGGAGATAAAAACATGGATGGTATGGCAGCTGGAGCCTGCATGCTTGGATTTCCTCTAAATTTCCTCTAAATTACACTGTATGCATAAGTGAGGGCGTGTGTGATGGAGGAAGTTGGTAGATAACTGTAGAATCAACAGTCAAAACAACTCTTGAAAGTCATCCGGTGATTCAGACACAAAACATCTCTGTTCAGTTTACAGACAAACTCACTTACATACACCACATTTCTTCTCTTAGTCATTCTTTTATTTTGTCCTCTCCACCTCCGCGGTTTCTTTGAAGAAACGTGACATGCAAGGGCACACGAGGTGCAGCTATTTGTGAGCTAGGCCTTGCAACGCCACTCTTTTCCCCTTCCTTTTGTTAAATGACTGTTTTTTGGCATCTCCATCTGAGCTTGTTTATCCTTCATTTAAGAAAGATTTAATACAAAACAGGACATGCTGTGCTGAATTTGAATTGCATTACCATAACATGAGTTGTGATATCTTATTTCTGATGAAATTCAATTTCTGTTTAGTGTTCATTAAACTGGATGGAAATCATTTACAGGTTGCATTTTTATGCAAAGTGGTAACTGAATTTTTTTAGTTAAGCGAGCATCCAAAACTAAAATGCAGTCCAAAGTCAGGTGCTGGTTCATAAGCTATATACTGTATGTACCATTAAAAGTTGAATTCAGCATGAATTTAGTTAAAGTTTCTTGGTACTAAGTCACTATGCATTCTTAATTTAATCGTACATGAGGTTGAGACTGAATGAATTCCAGATACAATGGAAAGCTCCAGAACAGCTACTAAACGGACCTTATGGTGAGATTGTTTTGTAAACCGCAGCAGGCAGCTGTTTTTAGGAGGAAAAAGAACAGCAGCAAAAATAAAGCAGCAGGCCGACAGAGTTAGAGACTAGCTGGAGAACATGGTGGAGCATTTAGCTGCTAAAGAGACCGATATATTGCCCTCAGGAGTTGGTATGAACTTGGGATGTCACGATACCAGAAATTTAGCAGTCGATACCAATACCAGTGAAATTCCATGATTTTCGATACCTAATGCAATACTAGGGATGTTAATAATTAACCGTTTAACCAACGTTAAGAACTTTAACCAATTAACGCTATCGGTTAAAACGGTTAAAATAAGTTCTAATAATTAATTCAAAAGCTGAGCGGCTCAGAGGAGCGACTCGTCTCTTTAAGGAGAAAAGCTGGTCCACCTTAAGAGCCCACCTTAACAGCCCACCTTAAGAGGCAGAGTCGGAGTTGCAGGATACAGGAAGTCGGCTCCGGTCTCTGGCTCTCTTGAGCGGAGTGGAGGAGTTGTAGTTTCGTAGCATTTATTCACCGACAAATAAACTGAACATACACTGCTACACCTACGTTCACAGCTGTAACGCCACCGACAAACCCACACTCCCCGCAGCCACACACACACGGTCTGTCGTACACTCGCAAAAGTCACGCCGCAATGACAGAGCGGCAGCTAGCACAAAGCTACCAGCAGAGCTACAGATGCTAACGTAGCACAACTTTGTTTATCGAACAATCGCTATCGTTAATCCGGGCAGACAGAGTGTTATTACGCCGGACAGACACACAGCTGACAACCTGCTAAACTAAACTAAATGTGGGGTGGAGACTTTTACTGGGAAAGTGGCTGCATGTCCGCGACACTACATGCAGCATCGTAGCTGCTATTGTAGCTCTCCTGACGGTGAACTGGGGACTCGGTTATGCTCCTGCAGCTGGCGCACTGCTGCATTCTAGGCACTAATCTTGTCCAAGGTAAAAACAAAACAATAAATGCTTGGAGCTAGTGTTAGGAAGTTAAACAGGTCATAATTCCCTCTCCATTATCTATTTTATATTGCTGTGAAAATATCTCTTTCGAACAACTGGAATTATTAAAGATTGCCGGAAAAAACTACACTTTACAAGAACACACTGTGGTAACGTTAGAATTTACCATCGACTAAGCAGAGCTTGAACGCATCATAATGCAACTCAATGCAACCTCCATTAACGTTAGCCGTTTGCTCCGTAGCACTGCGCTGCACACCAGCTGCTTACAGCAAACGTTAACTAGCTTTCATTCTGCCGATTTCAGCGCAGATTTGTTGTTCACAATGTGGCATCCATTAGAGAATTTACTGCGTCCTTTTGGATTTTAAACACCGTTAGTCTCGATCGGTTTTCGTGACATCCCTAGTATAGACCAAAAACAAAGCTAAAAGAGACTAAATATTGGACTTACATTCACCACCTGTCCAGAAACACAAATGTACAGTAACTAAACAACAGTTTGCTAACAAGTTTGCCATATCAACCTAAAGCCGGGATAGGCAGGTTCGAGCAAAGATGATTAATAAAGAAGTTATTTTAAAAGAAAGTTTGTGACCCGGCCACCATGTTGAGATCACTTGAGGAAATACCAAGCACCAAAACACCAACACCAAACACCACGCAAACCTTCTCATTTTACAGCTAAACAGTACACTACGAGATGTTTCTGAAAACATTTGAGGAGAGAAATAGGCATTACAGTAACAGAATATTGATTCATGTTTGATCAGCGCTGCCTAGTTTGACCGTTTGATCGGAGTTTGCGAGTGATTGACAGCTGCCTCCGCCGAATGAACAGCCAATAGGAACGCTCTCTCTCCCTGAAATGACCTGTGATTGGCCAAAGTCCCCCGTCACGGGCTAGATTTTCTAAAGCCTGAAAACAGAGCCATGAGGAGGAGCAGAAGTCTCTCAGAACACTTGAATTACAACATACTGAAAGGTTATTATAGAATTTTTTTCCCGATGATGCAAAAACTAATTCTGCCTAGTGCCGCTTTAAAAAGTGTCAATGTTGTGTTCACAACTTGTTTCCACTGCCCTCATGTGGCCAAAAAAAAAAATGAGTTAAACGCAGGTTTAAACATGATCTTAAACACCTATTACCAAAGGATCTTCTCACAGAGTAGTTAGACTCTTCTCCCATGAAAGGACAAAAACTTTGAAATGTGAGTCCCAGGTTGGATTTCATCACCCACTGAAAGCAAAACATTTATCTCAGACTGATCTAAATCCAAAATCCATGTCCCTGACAGGCCAGATAGTGAAGGGCTTTGTCTCCTCAGAGCTGGGAGAATCTCTCTCTCTCTC
This sequence comes from Sebastiscus tertius, assembly GCA_916701665.1. NCBI lineage: Eukaryota > Metazoa > Chordata > Actinopteri > Perciformes > Sebastidae > Sebastiscus > Sebastiscus tertius. The sequence goes on along the minus strand of CAKAOH010024245.1, from coordinate 24,973 downwards.
TCTCTCTCTCTCTCTCGAACCTTCAGTGGATCGGGCCAACCGCCTGTCAGCACCGAAAGACGCAAATCCATACTGTGTAACAGTCCGGAGTCTCTACAAAGACAGACGGAGATTAGGCATGCCGGTGCCACGGGGTCCACCAGTGTCTCCATCCTTCAGCCTGGACATCAAAGAAATGCAGTGCAACAGTTTGAATTATAGACAGCAAGTGTGCAGTCATGCCTCCGGTGGCAGGCAAACCAACTCCCGGCCCGATTAACCCCTGCCACCCCCGGGGAGAGAAAAAAGCACAGGATAGAGCTCGTAGCGAGGTTGGATAAATTACAATACCAACAACTGCACATCAGCAGCAGGTCAAAAGGTCACTGGGGTCAGCAGGTCATTTGAGTTTTCAGTTTTGAGGCAATTTATAGTGAAAGTTACAGTGGGCTTAACCTCTGCCAGTCAGAATAGTATGTTAGACTGAAATGGAAACTAAATGTTTCACCCCATCTCTCTCTTTATATTACTGTATAGCAGTAGTTCTCAAACTTTTTCCATCATTCCCCCCTCTGGAAATAATGAATGAAATCATTTCTAAATATTTACAAAGGGGGAGTTTTTATTAGTACTTTTTAAAAAGACCAATGTATTTGGGGTTCTGGTTCTGGTTCTGTCGTGGTCAAGTCAGCACACTGACTTGACTACGACTTGCCCCAAACTGCATGTGAGGCCGTTATGAATGACGCTTTGAACTACTCGGTGCAGATCTACTTTGTCATATTTTAGCACGTTGTCTTGTTTCTCTCCGAAGCATTGTCATGTTTTTCTTTTTGTCCCTGTCAGATATCTGTCCATTCTGAAAACCTACAGACTACCTGTCTGAATGAACCCCATTGCTACCATGGATAAAAAGATATACATGTATAAATATATTATATAATATAATATAAATATATAAAGAGCAGATCTGTTTACTGTTCCGCCGTGAAAAAGATTCCGACATCAAAACATTAATTGTGCATCACACTTGGACCCCACCTGTCATGCCTCTGCCCCACTAGCGGGGTGCGCCCCACAGTTTGGTTACACCTTTTTCCTCCATGAGGCTGATAATATCAATACTGATGTCCTGAGAGGACAAACGCAGGTGCAAACAGGTTCAGTTTTTCAGACCGGTCTACCAATTATTACCTCTTCTTCCAACTCTGACCAAAACAAAATAACTTTTCAGACTGTTGGTGCATTACCTCACTTTCCTTTACTGGGGAATATTTCCCTCAATTAAATGCTAACGGGTTACAATCGGGAAAGATGACCGCATCCTATCAGCAGATGGAACAAAAGACGATTCAGACCGGTCCGTTACGGCGCAGATGACACATGGGATTCATTCTGAGGAGAAGGAGATGAATACTGGTGGTAGATTATGGTGGTAAATGGAGCAAAAGAAAACAAAGAAACGCTGATAACATACTGATGCGGAAAATAACCATTTTGATAATTGTTACTGGCGAACACAAAAAAAGACAGCTTCTAAAAGAGCAAACAGACGAGGCATCAGAAATGCCAACTGACATCAATACCATATAAAACTCTGGATTATGGTTTCAGCATCATTTTTTTGCTGAATGGCACAAAGATAGCATAAAGACTGATTTAGAAACTGGCTGACAAAAAGACAACGCCATGGAAAAACTTGCCCAGATGGAGATAGGCCAAAAAATGAGATGGCAGCAGCTGTTAAAGCCAGCTGTCTGGGCCAGTTGTTCAATAGGGCTGAGAGGCCGGGATGGAGGGATTCAGAGACATTTCAGAAAGGGGTGTGTGGGGTTGAGGGGGTGGGAGGGGACATAGACAGTGAGGGGGGGGGGGGGGGGGGGGGGGGGGGGGGGGGGGGGGGGGGGGGGGGGGGGGGGGGGGGGGGGGGGGGGGGGGGGGGGGGGGGGGGGGGGGGGGGGGGGGGGGGGGGGGGGGGGGGGGGGGGGGGGGGGGGGGGGGGGGGGGGGGGGGGGGGGG
>CAKAOH010024245.1:0-22955 GCA_916701665.1 Sebastiscus tertius | reverse complement strand
GGTTAATGGGGAGGGAGAAAAGTGTTCAAAGTAAATTAATGTGTTCACTGTGGCACACTCAGAGAAGTAGATTTCAGAGAGGGACACATTTCTCAGTAGAAATCAGTGGGCCAGACTTGGCTCTGTTCTGGTTTGCAGTTTATCTTTAGCAACAAAGCACAATAGATCCAGAACCATTTTCTTGAAACAACACGGGGAGAATTATTACACTAATATAGTTTGTTAAACAAGCCACTGATATATATGGAATAACACTTCCATGAAGGCTAAAAGACTGAACAAACTAATTCAATAATGGGAGATTCCGACCACAGAATATCTATCAGCTGTCGCAATAACCGCAGTACTGATGAGCCAACCGCAGGTGATGGCAAGAAACCGCCATGACTGCTATGTTCACATTTGTTTCTTCAGCGTGACAAGGCGCTATTCTGCACCCAGCGCTGCATGTTTTGGCGTTTTATTTCTGGTCGCTGTGAGTTGAATGATTTTCAACTTTTGGTAAAACGCTGCACTCATCGCGGTCACTTTTTTACCCAGACGTCCAATCACAGCGGAGGAAGGGTGGGGACAAATAGCACAAAGACCCACCGTCAAATCCTACATGCAAGGGATGCACCGATACCACATTTTTCAGAACGAGTACAAGTAGAAGTACTTACATTTGGGTACTCGCCGATAACGAGTACCGATACGAGTACTTCTCTGGGCCCAAAGACCCTCATGAATAGCCAGCTGGAGGGTGTGAGCGACACACGGCAGGCTGGGGAGTCACGCATACGAGGCGGTGCGCCATGACTGGCTCTAGGTCGGCTTGGAAAGGCTCGGGGCGAAGGTGTCTCGAGGCCGCAGCTTTACAGAATGAACACCCGGCTCCCAGCTCCCGGCTCCCGGCTCCCGGCTCCCGGTTCCCTGCTCCCGGTGCGACTGTCGACCGGGGCGGACTGTCCTCAGTGCGCCCAAACCGCGTTGTGCCGCGACCCACGTAAAAGGCGCCCGGGGTCTGTGGCGTTGTCAGCAACCCACTCGACCCGCTTTGTAACACAGACCAAGGAGTCCAACGTGCACCACCAGCCCGTCTCGCCTGCACCGTCGGGGAGGTGGAGCATGAGGACCCGAAAGATAGTGATGAGAGGTTAACGTCTCGCTGCTGTAAAGTGGTATCGGTGCCGTTGTATCGGAGCTGTTTTGCGAGTACAAGTACATGAGCACAGTATCGGTCCATCCCTACTACGTGTCATTTTTACTTCCGCTAATATTCCGTATCATAGCGACCAGACGCACCCAAAGCGTCCCAGCTGAAAAAAAAACCGCTGCGCCTCATTGCCGTGTTCTGCATTTAACAAAAAACACAAGTATTTAATTTTTTTTTAAATTGTGTCATCTTTGTCATTCAAAAAGCAACAATATGCCTAATAATAACCTAACAATAAAGCTTAAAAAAAACAAAAAATGGCGCCAATATCGCATATTGCGCTGTTGAGCCAATCATTATCACGGCAGGGGAAATTCCTTCACCTGGACAGCCCTACTGCTAGTACTAAATTCATTCAGCACATCATGGACTCCTCTGAGGTAGCAGCTAGGGCTGCCCCCTTTTAGTTGATTAGACGACTAATTGGTCGTTTTGGTCTTAGTCCACTAAGATTTTTTTAGTTGATTAATCATTTTTTATGCTTTTTTTCATGCTGAATGACTTATTTCCAAGAAACTTCTGAGCACATTTCTGGTAAACAGTGATTTTGTGTGATTTTTTGTGGAGAAACTCAGATCTGTCGATTAAATCAACTTCTCAATTAATCGACTAAATCATATGAAGGTTAGTTGACCAAGAACTTCTTTAGTCGAGGACAGCCCCAGTAACAGCAGAGCTGTTTTAGTCCTCTTACAAGCCTTAGTGGCTCTACACACTTTACAGCAAATAGCATCATTTTAATAATAATAGTCACTGAGGGTACACTGATGTACACTTAAAATTTAATATTAAATAATTAAAAATAAATGCAAAAATAAATCATTAAAATGAAAAATTCATAAAAATGAATACATAAATAAATTAAAGTGAAAATGAAACAGAAGAGTAAATAAATAAGGGAATTAATACAAAGATAAATAAACAAAGAAGCAAATTAAAACAGAAATATCAATTTATAAATTAATTAATGGCTACGTTTATTTTTTAGATTATTTTTGCTATATTCAATGACATTTATTTATTTATCGAGTCATTTATTCATTTATTTTTTTATTTTGGCATTTTCTGTCCTCCATAATTTGCCTCTACAATTTTAAGATTGTGACTAACTTGTGTTGATGGTAAGACAATTATAAGTCCACGCACTTTTTCTGTACATCAAAAATGAAATCACAACAGGATGTCCTACAGGACGGCCTCTGTTCAGTAGTGTGGACTACTGGGCTGATGTTGGGGAATAGCAAGCATAAGACCGCCCCCTAGTGGCCTTTTCTGAATCATACATGCAACTACCAGTGGATCCCAAACAGGGAGGGACAGTCAAGTTTCAGGGATGAGGGTACAAATGCATGGCATCCATCCATCCATCCATCCATCCATCCATCCATCATCATCACTACACATTTCTGAAACTCTGCAGTACAATTCAAGTAAATTAAAGTACATGGCTGTAATGCACAGAGCGTTTTGCTAATGTATGCTAGTCTAATGCTCTCACTCATTTTGGAAAAAAATTAATGAGAGCATCAGCGGTGTGTGTGTGCGCTGCATTTTAGATAGAGGTGTGGGTCTGAAAGATGTCGAACATGTTCCAGACACTTACTGTAAATTCGTGGGATGAGCTCGGTGTTTGTGTTTCCTTGTTTCTGGCAGCGATGCGCTGACCTCACCTGGCAGCCTCCGGGAAACTCTGGGAAGAGAAAAAGCATCAACAAATCACTGAAAAACATCGGACAAAAACAAGCATTATAGGTTAACCGAGTCTGTGGGGGTAAGTAGGGTTCTCGAGGCAGAGGAAAGCCACAGCGACAACGCTCCTAAAGTTTCAGCTCCAACACGGCATCCAAGCCAAATATTTTACCCTTCAGTCCAACCCACTGACCCAGTGCTCTTTGCCTTTCATTTCATCCAATCCTGTTTCTAAACAGCTATGCGGCTCAAAAGCTGCCGGTCACGTTCATACGATGCTGAGAAGCTACGAGGAGAGGATTAGTCTGCTAATGCTCGTGAGAGAAACACTCACAACAAACTAGTGACGCAGAGCTTAGTAACAAGTCCATAAACACACAGTATTAAACATCTTTTTAAGCAATTCCTCTTAAAAGGTCCCATATTGTAAAAAGTGAGATTTTCATATCTTTTATATTATAAAGCAGGTCTAAGTGCTAAATAAATACTGTTAAACTATCAAAACACTCAATATACGGAGAAATACACACAGCCCGTATTCAGTAATTTGAAACAAGCCGTCAGGATTTCTGTCCATTTGTGCCTTTTGTCACAGAGAAGTACTCGTATCGGTACTCGGTATTGGCGAGTACTGTGGGGCCGTACACATGCCACGTTAAAATGCGTGGAAAACACCAGCCGTGCCTGGATTTGAGCGTGTGGATAAGGAATGTGTACGGCCCCTATGACATCACAAGTTTTAGAGAGTCTTAGTGCTTCAGTTTTTTTATTATGTAGAGAGTTGTTCACATTTACTAATATTTTTGCACTGTCTTCGACCATAGGTATAACATACATACATTTTTAAAATGTGCATAGTTCCCCTTTAAAAAAACAACAAACAAAAAAAATCATTTAAAGACTAGTTTCAGGGAAGTGGTAATGGCATGAGAACAAGAAAAGCTGAATTAGTACAAAAATAGGGCTGTTAAAGTTAATATAATAACGCATTAACGCAACTTGTGATTTTTAGGTTGTAGCAGGCTCAGTTTTAAAGCTAGAGTGAAGATACTGGTATCATATGAAACTAGAAAACCTAATGAATCCATTGGCACCAACCACGCTAAATTTTGGGGAGGAAAAACTGTCACGTCCATTTTCGAAGGGGTCCCTTGACCTCTGACCTCCAGATCAGTGAATGTAAATGGGTTCTGTGGGTACCCACGAGTCTCCCCTTTACAGACATGCCCACTTTATGATAATCACATGCAGTTTGGGGCAAGTCATAGTCAAGTCAGCACACTGACACACTGACAGCTGTTGTTGCCTGTTGGGCTGCAGTTTGACATGTTATGATTTGAGCATATTGTTTTATGCTAAATGCAGTACCTGTGAGGGTTTCTGGATAATATCTGTCATTGTTTTGTGTTGTTAATTGATTTCTAATAATAAAGATATACATACATTTGCATAAAGCAGCATATTTGCCCACTCCCATGTTGATAAGAGGATTAAATACTTTGCAAATTTCCCTTTTTTTAATTTTCTTTTTATTTGGAAAAGGCGTTATCACAGTGTATACACAACTTTACAGATATTTTTACTTAAGACAAATTTCCCTTCAAGGTAAATTTTGAACAGATAAAATAAAAATGTGCGATTAAATAGTTTAATCGATTGACATTTATGTTGTAGACTTTAGGTATCAGACAAAAGAAGAGAAGTCAAGGCAGCTTCTTTCTGTTAGAGACTGAGAAGACAAATGAAATAGTATGGGTTTGAATATAGATCGAGAAGCCAATTGGACATCTGATAATCTGAATTGGACAGACAATTGCATTTATTTGACACTGACATTGGACTTTCCTTCCTCCTGCAAACAAACACTAGCAGGTGTTCAAATAAATGAGTTGAGCAACTCGAGCTGGACCAAGTCTCTGTTTCCAGTCAGCTAACATTTACTGCAACAACACAACCAAACCCAGCAGCAGAGCACAGCACAGCAGAGCACAGGAAGGTTTTACACAACAGTAGTTTCCACATTTCGGACTAGACAGTAGAATACATATTATTGCCCTGGTATGGTTTTCCATCAGTTTTAGCAAACTAATAATGCGCAAATTGAAATGTTATAATTAACAACACTGAATGGTGCACTTTTTATTCGTCTAGTTAACGTAGCAGCACGCTAGCATAAGTCAGCTACTAAATCCAACATGTTGGTGAGTATTTAAGGTCAGTTTTAGGCTGTTCTTGAGTCAGTTATTAGATGACGTTATCAGCAGAGCTTCGGCCTTAACGTTATGTGTAAATCACAGCATCAGTCCAGCTAGCGTCAACCTTTAATACCATGGCTTCACTACGTGAACCCGAGAGAAAAACACACTTAAACATTCAGACAGTGTCGTCGTCACAGAGAGCTCCACACTCTGGATATTTAGCTTCGTTTTACCACCGAAACAACAGAACAAGGCTGACGTCTGCTCCCACCGAGCTAGCTAGCTTTAAGTTCATGTCAAGGCCTAAGAAAGGAGGTAGGGACACGGGTCTTGGTATTGGGGTATATGCATGCGCAGTGTAACTGAAGCTGCGGTCATGCGTTACGATTGGCTCAATTTTGACGAGTGCAGGCCAGATTTTACTGCGCATGCGCTACACCCCCCGAAATATGATGCGTGTCCCAGCCTCCTTTCCATAGGCCTTGGTTCATGTTAGCTGACTGCCTGCCGCTGCTAGCCGCCGCCAGCTAACCTCGCTGACCAGAACAGCTGGCTGAACAGCAGCGGTTCCTCTGTGGCTTCTCTCACCACCGAGCTGCATACTCACCACACGGGAACCCACCGGGTTTGAAGGAGAAGCACACGCTGAGCGGTGATAGGCGATACGAGAAGTATTCCTGGTCCTCTACTTTAGTTTTTGCTGGATGTTGATGAATCCACTATCCGAGCATCAAACCATGTTGGGGGGGGGGGGGCAGCTGCGCACTGACTTCTTGTTTGGCGAGGGGTTTCTGGGAAAAAAGGTAGGGAGCTTCGAAGGGCACTAGGAGGAAAGGATGTGCCCTAGTCTCTTTGCGCCTAGAAGTCTAGTAGTGGTTAAAGGTCCCATATTGTAAAAAGTCAGATTTTCATGCCTTTTTTTTAATATAAAACATTTTGAAGTGCTATATAAATACTGTGAAAGTATCAAACTGCTCAATCCATGGAGAAATACACACAGCTCGTATTCAGAAACTGTGTGTTTGAAACAAGCCGTCAGGATTTCTGTCCATTTGTGATGTCACAAATCTACAATAATTGGACCATTTTACTGTTTTAAACATAAACATTCTAAATGTGTCCCAGTTTATTTCTGGTTGCAGTGTATGTGAATAACATCAGCTGACAGGAAGTAATCTTGGACCCAAGATGTTGCCTAGCAACGCAATTCCGTTGCATTCCGTTGAAATGTGCTAAAACGCAACGTTTCAGACAGAGGGTGAATACAGGCATATTCAGAAGGACAGTATGAGGAAAATGAAGTTTTTTTTTAACATTACAGCTTGTAAACATGTTTTAGTTAAAACATAAAATACAAGAATGAAACTGAAAATTAGCATAATATGGGACCTTTAAGTATTTTTTATTATTATAGTAGTTTTTCTCATAATTGTATAGGTTCTCAACCTGGGGGTCGCAAGGTTTTCTTGATTTTAAATGAAGCAAATTAAAACAGAAATAGCAATTTGTGTCACATTTGATCTATTAATTAATGGCTATTATTTTTAATATTATTTTTGCTACATTTAATGACATAATTACTTATTTATTGAGTCATTTATTTATTTATTCATTCATTCACTCATTCATTCATTCATTTGTTTTTTTATATTTTGGCAGGTTCCATTCTCAGTACAATGGCCAAATACAGAATTTGTCAAAAAAAATAAGTTTATTAAAGCTGAATAGGCGAGGTTGGAGCAAATATGATTAAAAAAAGTTATTTTTATAAAACGGTCGCTATATCATGACAGTAGTACATGAAACAGGTAACCTGAAAAAAATCATGTACCTCTGTGTCCTCCGGTGCTCTTAACGGCATCTGCAAGATTTCACAGACCGGAGGAAAACAAGCAGTCAGAGCTGATCTGAGGTCTGCTGTCCATCTGCCGTCTGTGAGAGCCGGCTGTCAATCACTCACAAACTCCGACCAAACGGTCAAACTAGGCAGCGCTGATCAAATATGAATCAATATTCTGTTATGTTAATAACCAGACAGGTACTCAGTTGGTTGCAATCTGCAACCACACCGCTAGATGTCACCAAATCATAGACACTGCACCTTTAAAGGTCCCATATTGTGCTCATTTTCAGGTTCATACTTGTATTTTGTGTTTCCACTAGAACATGTTTACATGCTGTAATGTTAAAAAAAAAACTTTATTTTCCTCATACTGTCTGCCTGAATATACCTGTATTTACCTTCTGTCTGAAATGCTGCGTTTTAGCGCATTTCAACGGAACTGCGACAAAATTGCAACAGAATCGCATTGCTAGGCAACAGCTTGGGTCCATGTGTACTTCCTGTCAGCTGACGACATTCACATACACTGCAACCAGGAATAAATTGGGACACATTTAGAATGTTTACATTTAAAACTGTGTAAAGGGTCTAAATATTGTATATTTATGACATCACAAATGGACAGAAATCTTGAGGGCTTGTTTCAAATGCAGAATTTCTGAATACAGGCTGTGTGCATTTAACTGTGGATTGTGTGTTTCAATACTTTCACAGTATTTACGTAGGACTTAAACCTGCTTTATAATAAAAAAACATGAAAATCTCACTTTTTACAATATGGGACCTTTAAGGAAAAAGGAAGAACTGTAGCCTATCCTTCTGTAGTCTTGTAAGGGGGTCTGTAATTAGTAGAACAAATAAATAAATAAGGACATAGGGATATATTTGTGGCTATGTGAAAAAGGAAAGGTTATTGAAAAAAGATGAAAAAACATTGTGAATGAAAAACACTCTTATTTGCCAAAAGACACCATACAAAAAAGGGCAAAATACTGAATGATAATGTAAAATAAAGGCTCAAATCTGTAAGCAATCAAAGGATTGATGTCAGAAGGTAAAACCAGATAGCCTATATATATAATTTTTAATCACAATAATATTTCAGTTTGTCTTTCGAGTCTTCAATAACCTCAGTACTGACAAGATGTTTCACAATAAATGAGCAGAATATAAGAGGAGGTAGAGGGAGATGGAAGCCAAGAAGAAGAGCTAAAACTAAAGTAGTCTCAGAAATAAGCCATGAAGATGGTTGTAGTTTCCCCTCTGCTGTTCAAAAGTGCATTACATGACATCAGGGTGCATCAGGGTCAACTCATAAATACCTTTCACTCTCACTGTCTGCTTGATGCTTTGGCTTCAACATAATTAGATTTGCTCCAACAACTTGATGCCTTGTTCAGATTGTGTTCCACAGCAATTATTATATTATCATAGAGATCATCATCTTGGATAATAATAATGGTTTTCCTGAAGTAATAAAAGAGAGATGAATATTACAAAGTATATAATAAGGGATGTCTAATGCCTATAGGGGAAACTGATAAATAAGCAACAAGAACATTACAATCTTCATAAAGCATTAGTACAGATTATATAGTATATACAAACACGTATAAAAAGTCCAATTAAATTGATGTTTTTATATGTGACATGTTTGCAATACTCTTGCTTTCTCAAACTGGACATGTTATTAAGTTTTTACATCATGGCGCTTGCAAACCTAGTTTTATTTTGCTAGCAGTAATACCTTGACATTTATAAATGTGTTTTTCTTCAGACAAAAATAAATGACTTAATTTTCCCACTAGGAAGACCCTTAACTCTAATAAGAACTCTAATATAACTGGAAATAATGAATTGTTCAGTTCGTGTTGTAGAGATGTATTTTATTAACATTAACAGTGGTGTTTCTCTAAATAAAGAATTTAAAGGGGACATATAATGCTCATTTTCAGGTTCATGTTTGTATTTTGGGTTTTTACTTGAACATGTTTACATGCTGTAATGTTCAAAAAACTAATTTTTTTCTCATACTGTTTGTCTGAATATACCTGTATTCACACTCTGTCTGAAACACTCCGTTTTAGCGCATTTCAACAGAATGGCTACAGAATTACGTTTCTAGGCAACAGCTTGGGTCCATGTTTACTTCCTGTCAGCTGATGTCATTCACATACACTGCAACAGGAAATAAACTGGGACACATTTAGAATGTTTACGTTTAAAACATTGAAATGGTCTAAATATTGTAGATTTGTGACATCACAAATGGACAGAAATCCTAACGGCTTGTTTCAAATGCACAAATTCTGAATACAGGTTATGTGTATTTCTCCATGGATTGAGTGTTTTGATACTTTCACAGTATTTATATAGCACTTAAACCTGCTTTATAATATAAAAGACTTAAAAATCTTCCTTTTTAAAATATGGGACTTTTAAAGCATAGGGTGATCATTGTGAGCATTTTTGAAAAAAAAAAGAAACATCAATTATCCAGAGTTTGTGGACAAAATTCTCTTTGTTTTTTGAGTTTCACAAATGTGATTAGAGTGAAGAAGACACTAATTTAGCTAAAAGAAAATTTAATTTACAGAAACTTAAAAACACCCATTTGTAAAATGCATTTTTATAGAGATATTTCAAGGCTTTAAGATAAATTTAACCTTATGTCTGCCCCATATCACTGATTAACCCATTTGTGCCACAACTGAAATTTTTAATTTCCCTTGCTTGGAAGTGTTTTCTGGGCTTCCCAAATCTGAAGGAATTTTCAAAATCAGTCAAACCGTTTGGGCACATAAGACTACTGTTTTTACTGTATACTCCATTATATTTTAGAAGAAAAAACAGTAGTCCCATGTGCCCAAAGAGATAGCTGTATTGAATTTGAAATTTTGTTGGTAGCTACTGTAGCACATGAGTCCAAAATGTGTCTGCTCTCCCTTCAGAATTTAGGGAAAATGTACTCCTTGTACATTTAACAAAATTGTGCATTTCATATTTGTGTTAGGGCGCTAAAAAACTTGATGAATTGTTAATAGACACCTGTATCTGTTCAGGGATCACATTATTTTCATTACTGTTCAAGTAGTCTGTGAGTAACGGAAGGTTATTTGGTGGTGATACAAAAGCGTCCCAACCGACCCCGCTCTCCCCTAATAAAAGTTAGATTTTTCATGTAATCTAAAAATTCAAAGTGGTACCGTTAGATACTCACCCAAATATGTCCATACCAAATTTCAGGACTTTAAACCATTCAGAAAACATTTTGTGGCATTTTTTCCTTATCATACTAAATACAGTCTTTGAGTACAAAATGGGTCTATCGGATCAGTCCAGTCCATACAGACAGACCAAACAACACACAATGTCAATCTCATTTTATTGCCTGAGAATTATTTTTGGACGATAGTTGTCACATGGGGGCAGTACAGTATGACTACCATGCTGTAAACTGTACAGATTCTGCATAGCAGCACTCACACCTCATTTACAAAATCCGTGGTGCTCCGTTCTCAGTGGGAGCTTTAATGTGTCTTATATAGGCGACTGTAAATACAGCATCATAAGCACCCTATATGATGATTCCATTATGCATTATTCATGACTGTTAGGTCATATACAACTGCTGGAACAGCATTAATATTCATCATATTCTATTGTGCAATACAAATGTTTCGAAATGCATTTGAACGCCTCCACTGTGACTGATTGGGTCTTACTGTCTCACTCAGAAGCACTTTGATTGTTAAAGGAGAGCAGAACACTTGTCATTTGCTTTTTTTGCCCTGCTCGGACTTTTAACAGCATGACCTCTAGATCAAACTGTGCATTACCATCCATAGGGTTTCACCTGACACTAAACGTGTTCTTCTTCCTTCCAGCTCTGACCATTAGTTTCATTTATTCTTTGATTATGACTCACAATAAAGTGCTTTTCAAGAGTGTATAGCCTACAGAGAATGATGTGAGGACTGCAACAACTCTGCAGAGGCAAAGCAGGTGCAGGCTGGAATCAAGCAGAAACAGCACAGCAAAAAAATAAAAATATTAATGGTTAACTTAAATGGGCTGCGTTTTTCAGTCGAAATGTCTAATTGATGCACATTCTAAGTTAGCCACCTGGATCCATTTCCCCTCCAGAATTAAGCCTCTTTTAATTCCTCCTTCCTCCTAAACCAGCTGAGTAAACAGATCGGCCCCCTGCATTAAGCACTAAACATATGTAAATAGGTCTATATGTTTGCAAGTTTTTGTAACTTAATCTCACAGTGGCGCACTTAGGCTGTCTGAGGGTCAGGGGTGAACGTACGTGCTAGAAAGTTTTCTAGCACATAGGGCAGCCTATATGGCACTGCATCGTGTTTTCTGAAATTAAAAGGTCCATCCTAGAGTGCATTTAATCACACTTTCTCCATTGGAAGGGCACGCTAGAGGGGACTTTATCACATTTTCTCTACTGGAAGGGCACCCTAGAGGGCACTTTATCACATTTTCTCCACTAGGATGGCACTACATCACATTTTCTCCACTTGAAGGGTACCCTAGAGGGCACTTTATCATGTTGTCTCCACTGGAAGGGCACCCTAGAGGGCACTACATCACGTTTTCTCCACTGGAAGGGCATCCCAGAGAGCACTTCATCATGTTTTTTCCACTGGAAGGACACCCTAGAGGACACTCCATCACGTTGTCTCCACTGAAAGGGCACCCTAGAGTGCACCACATTATGTTTTCTCCACTGGAAGGGCATCCTAGAGGGCACTACACTTTTTGTCCACTGGAAGGGCACCCTAGAAGGCACTTCATCACGTTTTCTCCACTGGAAGGGCATCCTAGAAGGCACTACATCATGTTTTCTCCAGTAGAAGGGCACCCTAGGGCACTACATCATGTTTTATCTACCATAGGGGCATCCAAGAGGACACTTTTGCTGCAGTTTGTTTGAACACGGGTACCCCCCGCCCCCCTCCGCCCCCTCTCCCTTTGAGTCCACCAGTGTAATCTTGAAAACACAATTTAGGTCTATTTGGATAATGCTACGTATGATTGCATAAACCTAACAGATTATTACTATCCAGATTAACTCTCTAAAATGAGCTGGTGAGGGTCTGGCATCCCATGAAAGTTGTCTGCTTTTCACAGTTGGTAATCCAGCCTTCTTAATATCCATGACTTTTCTTTTTTTTTTTACTTTTTCCTGTTTAATATTAGGCTATTGTGACTAGGTTTCTTAGAGAGTCTGGGTCATCATGCAATGTCTCCTTACAATGTGTTTTCACCAATTGGATGTTCTAATCCTTCTCATTGGGTTGATTTCTGCCGACCGTCTAAATTAGTCGTCTTTTCCATTTATCACTTTTAATAAAATGGCCTTGCACTTTGTTTTTAAATAAGGCAATAATAGTTTGTTTCCAAACCACAGTTACATTTTGGGAAATTTCTAAACAAATTCACCAATGTAACGCAATTATACATGTAATGTGTTACTTATGTCTGCCAGCTGGCGAGGTGGTATCAGGGTGGTGGTACCAGGGTGGTGGTACCAGGGTGAGGTGGTACCATCAGGGTGGTGGTACCAGTCAGTGGCCTTTGAGCCAGACACCCAGCAGCAGAAGCAGAGCAGCTGTGGGGTTGGGGGGTTGAGGGCACCCTCCGCTGTGGTCACATTAAAAACTGCATCGCCTTTTGTGACAACTGTAGATCAGTGAACCATCAGCCCTCGCTCTCCTCTCTGGGACTTGTAGTTTTTAACGTAGTGAACGCCGCCGCGCGTCAGAGGCCTGTGTGAGAGCAGAACTACAGTTCCCTCAGAGCTCCTCGGAGGTGTTAGTTGTCAATATGGCTGTTGTCAGACAGACAAAGCAGAGAGGCAAATAATTCGCCTCTGATTAGAGATCGTTGTGAAGGGGTCGGACGGGGCTCTGGACTCACATCACAGTTACTGTTCACACACAGCGGCTCTCTGCTCCAGCTCCACTGTTAGATGGTTTAAGCGGACTATTTGAACCGAGGTGAGTAACACACACAGTTAGCACACTGTTAGAACACGGTTAGTACACTGAGAGTGATGGTATTAATATCAAACGACGGCGGCTAACGGCGGCTAGTATCAGCGTTGGCACGGTTAGCATGTTAGCATGTTATGCTAATCATTCCATGCTAACCCAAACAGCATATGTCCAGTGTGCTAGCCGACCTCTGTGGTACCCGGTGTGTTGTCACGGTACATTCATCGGTACCGGGAATGATAGGACTCATTGTGTGGGTTATGAGTGGGTAATGTAACGTTACATGTTGGGCATTGTGTCCGTCTGCCACAGGGACATTATGCTAACGTTAGCTTGTGGGCAAAGGGCGTGAGAGCTGGCATCAGCCTGCAGCTGAGAGGAGACCAGAGGACGGGTCTGTGCTCTCACTGCAGGGCCCATCCAGAGTCACCAGAGTCAGCACAACAACAACACATGGGCCAGAGAGAGATAGCACCAACTGTGGGACATATTGGGGCTATTTAGAAAAGTGCACTGCCACTGGGGACATGTGATGCTGCATGCATGCTACCTGTGTTCAGGTGAGACAGCTGGTTGTCTCTGCTGGTTCTGTTTTTATCTTCCTTATGTGAGCTTTGAAGAGTTCTTGAACTTTTGTTGGACTGTTATCGACTGATTCTTAAATCCAGTAGGAATAAAAGGAAGTTTGGTTTATCATCAGTCATAGATATAGGCCCACTTCACTTCCTCATGTCTTATAATTAGATAATAGAAAAGGGATCAGTCCTAAACTTTTTCTCTCTGTTTCCTCCTGGGTTCCACACCTGTACAATGTGTGTTATGTTAGGCCTACAGTAAACCAGTGTGATTTATACTGGGTTGCATCTGGGTTTACCCCGCAGGGGTGTTTCAACCAGTTCAACCACTTTGTAAATCCTTGACCAGGATGGCTAATAATTTCAGTTTTTGTTTGCAACATAAACTCTGTGAAAGAATAGCAACCCTCTCAGGCTATTGACGTAGTAGTAGTTAAAGTAGTCACTTGCATGTTAAAAATTCAAGTTGCTAGTTTTTAATTCTGGGATGTGACAGCTTTTTGCAAGTGCTTGGCAAATGATTCACAGCTTCAGCAGCCTTCGTTATGAATTCTTAATGATAACTCAAGAAACTAGTTAATGTTCTCCAGTGCTGCTAAGCTACCCCCATGGTGCAGAAGTATTTCAAAGTGACTTTCCCCCTGTCTGAAATGCTTTTCCTTTTTAAAGTGTGGTGTTACAGACCTCTAAAGGCCTGTATTAGTTTCCTTCACTTCAAAACACTACAGACACTCTTGAGTCATTTTTTTCTCCTCCGTCCTCTGCAAAGCTCAGACTAACACAGATGTAGAAAAATGCCAGTGACCCCTTTTAAAGCATATCAGCATAGGTCGGGGGGCTGGCACAGAAGATGGAAAATCTGCCGCAGTCTGATTCCATTGATTTTGAGCGCAGCAAATTGCTTATGAAAAAAAACACCCGGCGTGGGTGGCGCACAGAGACCGGGGATATATTGTAGCTCTTAAAGAATGGCAGTCAGAATGTTAAGATAGCATCAGCTGTCAAGGTGACTCCGGCACTCTGCGTGTGTTGCCGGCTGGTTCCCAAAAATAGCTGATTTTTATGCCCTGCCCCTCCCTTCCCCTTTTCGCTTTCACACTCTATCTCTCGCTCTTGTCTTCCTTTTTTCTTATTTGCTGCCTCTTTATTTCTTCTTGCAGCTTTTCCTCCTTTCTTTCCCACCCCTTTAACTCTCCTCCACTACCTTTCTCTGCCTCACTCCTCCTTTTTCCCATCATTCTCATTTTTCTCCTCATCTGCAACTGCGTTCCTTTTTCCTACTTAATCCTCTCGTTGCCTCCACCATCCCTTCATCTGTCTGATTCCTGCCTGACTTTCCTCCTTGCGCCTCCATCCTCCAGATCTTGAACATCCACTTACTTGCTTCCTTTAACCCCCCCCCTGCATTTCCTGTTTCCTTTCTCCCACACCTCTTCTTCCTCCTCTTGTCTCACAACCTTTCCATCTTGTCTGTCATCCAGCAGCAGGATGTCTGAGTTCAGCGAGGAGCCGCGCTTCACCATCGAGCAGATAGATCTGCTGCAGCGGCTGCGTCGCACCGGCATGAACAAGCAGGAGATCCTGCACGCACTCGACACTCTGGACCGGCTGGACCGGGAGCACGGCGACAAGTTCGGCCGCCGCACCTCTTCCTCCTCCTCCTCTTCGTCCTGCTACGGAGTAGGCGGGGCCAACGGCTGCACCAACAACTCTGCCTCCAACACTACTACATCATTCAACAATAACAACACTGCCTCGGCAACCACCACCTCTTCCGCGACGTGCAACGGCAACAACAACGATGGCCGCGAGGGCGGCGCCAGCGAGCACTCGGCGGCCACCGCCGCCTCCTCTTCCACGACCTCCAAAATCTCCACCGCCACGCAGACGCAGTTTGGCAGCGGCGGGGGGCTCTCGCCGTCTCCCAGCAACAGCTACGACACCTCCCCGCCACCAGGGCCACCGCCGCCTTCCGCCATCTTGCCCTCGCCGGTGTCACTGGTGGCTCTGTCACAGAACGGCAGGGATAGCCTGGCCGCCACGCCCAACGGGAAGCTGTCTCCTCCGAGATACCCAGTGAACAGTGCGGCTGCAGCGCGAGCGTTCGGGTTCGAAGCTACAGAAGAGGACCTGGACATCGACGATAAGGTGGAGGAGCTGATGAGGTCAGTAGTAACGGAGCTCTAAAACTTTGTTTGGGAAACTTTCCACTCATAGCCATTGGTCCAACTTCAGTTTGGTGCTTGTAGAACTGGACAGTATATTTACAGCAAGCAGGTTATGGTGATATAAGACTGGATATCATCTGAGATTGTGGTTATCTTATTAGAGCTCTGATGTGTTGTCTTTTGCTGATTTGAAAGACTTCATTCACTCAAGTGTGATCTTAGTGGACTGTTGTTGCTGTATGGAATGAACAGGGAATGAATGAATGAACAATAGCGGTGGGAATAACCAGAGGCCCAACGATACGATATCATCACGATACGATATCATCACATCACGATACGATATCATCACGATACGATATCACATCACGATACGATATCATCACGATACGATATCACATCATGATACGATATCATCACGATACTTATGTCACGATACAATCGTATTGCGATTTTAAACATTTTGCGATATGCTATTCGGTGTTGTGATAAGATATATTGCGATATTACCATTTTTCAACTGCAAATTATGCAGTTTGTCAACATTTGTTTTATCTAATAAGATACAGTCTTCACTCTGTTCATCTCAGAGGGTCGTGTCTAGAATAGGCTTGCCGTGGTAGTCGGTTACATTACATGCCCCCATCGTTTTTCTTTTTTTTTTTTTTTTATATAGAAATAAAACCTATTTAGTTAATTTTCGTGTATCAGCGCTGTGTTATCAATACGCAGTCGAACGATAGACGCAACAAACTGAAATTGAAAGTGTCAGCTCCGTACAATCTCAGCTCAGACAAGCAGGAGTCAGATTTCACATAACGGGATGAGAGAGAGTTGACAGACAAGACGATGGCGGAGGATTTGGCGTCAAAGCGAAAAGCAAAAAGCGCCTATTTGGCAATACTTTGGATTTAAAACCAGAGCCACAGCCGGTGTGCACTGCGCAGCGTCACCGGGTGGAAACCTGCGGGCCCCCGCAGCAAAAGCTGGACTGGAGAAGCCAGACACACACCCGTCACCTGACATCAAAGTTCTAGTAAGAGCTCTACAGATCTTGAGCGTCATCTTTTCTTGTAAAATGTCCGGTGTAATCGGTAACACCGGTGTTGTCACAAGGTTATTAACCCGGTGGGAAAATGTCCTCACTGTGACGTCCCTAGTCTAGAAGGTAACCCACAATTTGGGAAACTCTTGTGAGAATTAACCTTCATTAGTTAAGGTTAGGCCAGGTCGTCAGGCAGCGAGTTTCGCGACAGTTTTTGTAAGTTTTCGCAATTTATGGGTTACCTTCTAAACACGACCGCCTCATTTACATATCTTGAGGTCAGAGGTCAAGGGACCCCCTTTGAAAATGGCCATGGCAGTTTTTCCTCGTCAAAATTTAGAATAAGTTTGGAGCGTTATTTAGCCTCCTTGATAAGCTAGTATGACATAGTTGGTACCGATGGATTCCTTAGGCTTTGTAGTTTCATATGATACCAGTATCTTCACTCTAGCTTTAGAACTGAGCCTGCTACAACCCAAAAATCGCAGGTTGCATTAATGCGTTAAAGAAACGAGTGTCATTAAAACAAATTTGCGTTAACGTGTTTTTATCACGTTGACTTTGACAGCCCTAATTATGAACACTGAAACTGAGCCCGCTACAACCTCTGAAAGACAGAATAGCGGATTGTTCAGCATTTTATAGTTTCTATAATATAAGATTGATACTTGACATCCATGTATCGATACAATATTCCCACGTAAATATATTGCGATACTGTACTGCATTGTTTTCACTCCTATTGAACAAATTTCCATCATATCTACAGTACTAATGATCCACTAAAGGTGCTTCTAAAAATCAACTTTAAAGGCTACTCTCCATCTTTTCTCACCATGTCCATCTGGTGTTACGGTGGCCACTCGGTTGCAGTCGGGGGTTCATCTTTTATTGGCAGTAAAACCCGTAACGACGAGGCAAGAAAGCACAGTTTATGTCAGGGTTAATTAAATAGCACCAACTGGAAACTGCACTGAAGCTCCATTGTGTCCAAAAAAACTGAGGTTCCGAGTTCATTCTTGAAACTTGGAAACAGCAATTGAGAAAACAACCTCACCACAAAGTTGATTTAGTTCTGGAGCTTTTTTGATCATATCACATGATCTTCATCAGCAGATGGAGTTTGCCCATTTGTCATGGATTTTTTTTTTTGAATGTTAAAATGTAATTTTCTGTTCCGGCATTACAGCTGCGGTTTCAAAGTTTATTATTGACCTTGGAAACAGAAGTTGAGAAAACATTTCTCATGCTCCAAGTCCATTTAGTAGCTGTGTTGGAGCTTTTGATTAAAACAAGTTCTATGTTTAACAGGAAAAGCAGTTTTTGATTCTGAAAGAGGACCTATTTTGCTTGTTTTCAGGTGCATACTTGTATTTTGGGTTTCTACTAGAACATTTTTCTCATACCAGCTGTGCTGCAGCACCTCTTTTCACCCTCTGTCTGAAACGCTCTGTTTTAGCCCCTACCCCTCCCCAAAAAGCCCAGTCTGCTCTGATTGGTCAGCTGGCCCTCTCTGTTGCGATTGGTCAACCGAACTAAACTCTTCAGACTCCGCTCCAGCTCCTGCTCTAACTAGCTTTGTTTGAGGGCTTGCCAAACTAGCCGCTAGGCAGGTATTTGGCTAATGTGTTAGTTGGTGACATCACCACGTTACGGAAGAAAAGGCGGGGACGACTTCAAGCGAGGAGTTTCAGGCAGTTCAGGAGCAGTGTGCAGAGCAGAGCGTGGACTTTGGGCGTTGTAACTTTGCAGACCTTTTACATGCACAAAAAAAACTATATAACACACTAAAAGAACAAAAGCATAATAGGTCCTCTTTAACACGGTAGCTAGTCCATGGTTGTGGTTTGTCTGTGGCTACAGGATTTGTCTGTTTGAAAATAGTTTTGCCATCACGGTCTGACTTCCTTTTTTTTTTTTTTTTGCATTAATTTTCATTATTTGGAGTAGACGTTTCAGTTGTGCTGAAAAGCTTTTTAATCCAGTCTGTAATTATGGCGAGCCGAAGGTCACGTAATGAAATGAACTAATCATTGGTGCATTCCATGCCATCATTATTTGTTTGGTCACACTGATGCCACCAACGCAAATGCAGCTGGAACATGAGGGAGACTTCTTGTCAAGCAGTCAGAGCTGATCTGATCTTTATCTAGAGTTTGTGGACAAAATTCACTTTGCTTTTTGAGTTTCACAAATGTGATTAGAGTGAAGACACTAATTTAGCTAAAAGAAAATTTAATTTATATAAACTTAAAAACACCCATTTGTAAAATGCATTTTTATATTTCAAGGCTTCAAAGCTGCAGTAGGTAAGATTGGAGCAAATACGATCTAAAAAAAGTTATTTTTATAAAACGGTCGCTATATCGTGACAGTAGTATGTGAAACAGGTAACCTGAAAAAAATCATGTTCCTCTGTGTCCTCTAGTGCTCCTAACGGCATCTGCAAGATTTCACAGACCGGAGGAAAACAAGCAGTAAGAGCTGATCTGAGGTCTGCTGTCAATCACTCGCGAACTCCGACCAAACGGTCAAACTAGGCAGCGTTGATCAAATATGAATCAATATTATGTTACGTTAATGACTATTTCTCTCCTCAAATGTTTTCAGAATGATCTTGTAGTGCACGGTTTTACAAATATGCTGAAATGTTATTATGGAATTTTTACCCGATGATGCCAAGAATATACTGCCTACTGCCACTTTAAAGTGTAGATAAGAATAAATCTGGGAGAAGGTTTGCCCTGGTGAGGTCTTTGCTAGATGTCAAAAGCAGACCAATCACAGTTATTGTGGGCTCAATGATGGTGCAGTTAAATTTTTGACCTTCTAATCTGGATAACACATTAACACTAGGAGTGCAAAATATTAAAGGTCCATCTGTTCTGTTTTTCATTCAAGTGGAAATGCAGCCGTTGCAAAAAGCAGTGACGTAGGTTACCAAAGTAAGCTAATCAAAGCTAATCAATACGGTTATGAATAATGTGAACGCTAGCATTAACTGAGTCAACGTTAGCTGTGCTGAGTTTGAAAATAACTGAAAGGGTTAGTTTGGATATTTTGAAGTAGAGTTTTACAGTGTGTGTACTTCTGCGTTCTGCGAGGTCAAATTACTGCTTTTTTTAATGTAGTCTTGTGGCTTTGAAAAGAGCAGTAAAATGGTGTCAGTTCCCCGTCAGAAAGGGTTGTTGGACGGCGAGGTAAAGAGGCTGTGGACGGGAGCGGCAGAAAAAACGTATTTTTAGCCATCTAAAATCACCACTTTTACCTCGCCATCAGACAGGGGAGCCATGATGTTGCCGTCTTCAAAGCCACCAGACTCCATTCACAAAAGCAGCAATTTTCCCCTCTCAGAACACGGGAGTTGTCGGTCTACTGCTGCCTCGATCAGTTAGTTTGTTTGTGTTATTGTGTGTCTTTCGGATCCAAATTAACGCGGCGTCCACACAGAAGCACATGCTTAGCTTATACTAAGCTATAAGGATGTATATATACTGTACATGTAGCAGGGTCCTCATGCACAAACCCACATCAGGTCATGTGGGATAAAGATTTTAGAAGGGCTTGGGGAAAATAGCATTTTGACGCAGAAACATATAGACCAAAATGTGAATGTTTGTATTTGAATACATAAAGAACACCACTGTGAAACTACAGAATATTAAAACCTCAAAACCCACAATATTCTCAATGAATGGATAGTTGTTTTTTTCTGTTTTGACTATTCGATTAAAGCTTCAGTTGGCTGTATATTTTTGGCATCATTGGGCAAAAATTCCATAATAACCTTTCAGCATATTGTAATTCAAGTGTTCTGAGAGAAAACTAGACTTCTGCTCCTCCTCATGGCTCTGTTTTCAGGCTTTAGAATATCTAGCCCGTGATGGGAGACTTTGATCAATCACAGGTCATATCAGAGAGAGCGTTCCTATTGGCTGTGCTCCGGTCATGTGACCAGAACTTGGCGTTCCTTCAACAGATTCCACACTGGCTGCCGGGTCACAAACTTTCTCATTTTACAGCTAAACCGTGCTACAAGATGATTCTGAGAACATCTGAGGAGAGAAATAGACATTAACGTAACAGAATATTGATTCATATTTGATCAGCGCTGCCTAGTTTGACTGTTCGGTCAGAGTTCGTGAGTGATTGACAGCCGGCTCTCATAGACGGCAGCTGGACAGCAGACCTCAGATCAGCTCTTACTGCTTGTTTTCCTCCGTTCTGTGAAATCTTGCAGATGCCGTTAGGAGCACCGGAGGACACATGATGTTTTTCAGGTTACCTGTTTCGTGTACTACTGTCACGATACAGCGACCGTTTTATAAAAATGTTTAATCATATTTGCTCCAACCTCACCTACTTCAGCTTTAATCAACTAATCATTTTAGATCCTCTTGAAGCAGAAACAGAACGGAGCCTTTACTGTAGTTAACTTAACCATTAGTAAATATAGCACTTACTCCTTTTTTTAATTGTGCAGACAATAAGTAACTACTATTTTGCACAGTTGCACAAATAAAGAAAAGAAAAGGTGAAGTGCTAGTCTTGCATTTGTTTGAGCACAGCAGGATCACATGGCGGTCGTGATGATTAGTACATTTGTCTTGTACAGCGTGTACTGCATAAAGATGTACATCCTGTGATGCCGTATCAAAATAACACATTGAAAGGCGTTCTTGTTGAGATTATGCGTAATTATGTTATCGCACAGAAAGGGAATTATTCTGTGGGAAAGCCCTCAGGGGTTCAAGATGACATTTTGTTAAGAAGGAAAAGAAGAGAAGCCTTTACAGCTGTGCACCTCTGGAAAATGACATTAGGTTTGAAATGGAACTGCTCAATAGTTAATTTAAGAATCTTTTGTCGGAGAAAACTTCACTCAGGGTTCCAAGCTGAAGAATATAATCCTTACAGAAAAACAAGTGGTTGTGATGCATGCATTCCCATCTAAGATCCCATCACTAGATTAAGTTCTTTCCCATGGATCGTTGAAAGGGTTTCACCCTCAGGGGGTCGGTCATGGAAGTGTATTAAAGCGGCTGTAGGCAGAATGTTTTTGGCATCATTGGACAAAAAATTCCATAATAACCTTTCAGCATATTGTAATTCAAGTGTTCTGAGAGATAACTAGACTTCTGCTCCTCCTCATGGCTCTGTTTTCAGGCTTTAGAACAGCTAGACTTTGGCCAATCACAGGTCATTTCAGAGAGAGAGTATTCCTATTGGCTGTTCATTCGACAGAGGCAGCTGTCAATCACTCGCGAACTCCGATCGAACGGTCAAATTAGGCAGCGCTGATCAAATATGAATCAATATTCTGCTACTGTAATGACTATTTCTCTCCTCAGATGTTTTCAGATTCACCTTATAGTGCTCGGTTTTGCTGTAAAATGAGAAAGTTTGCTCGGGCTGGAGGGCGGTGCTTGGTATTTCCTCAACTGATCTCAACATTCATTTTCTCAATGAATGGATCAATTGTTTAGTTGTTTTTTTCTGTTTTGACTATTCGATCAAAGCAGCAGTAGGCAGTACATTTTTTACATTGGGCAAAAATCCCTAACTTTCTCATTTTACAGCTAAACGATACCTGGTTTGATTGTTTGATCAGAGTTTGCGAGTGATTGACAGCTGCTCAGAGACGGTGAGGCTCCAGCTTGGCTCTGATTGGTTGTTTTCCTCCTGTCTGTGAAATCTTGCAGATGCCGTTAAGAGCACCGGAGGACACAGAGGCACAACACAAATTTGTTTTAATGCCACTCGTTTCTTTAACGCATTAACGTAACCTGCGATTTTATAGGTTGTAGCGGACTCAGTTTTAAAGCTAGAGTGAAGATACTGTTATCATATGAAACTAGAAAAACTAAAGAATCCATCGGTTCCAATCATGTCATACTAGCTTGTCAGGAGGAGGTTAAATAACGCTCCAAACTTACGCTAAATTTTGGCAAGGAAAAACTGTCATGACCATTTTCAAAAGGGTCCCTTGACCTCTGACCTCTAGATCAGTGAATGTAAATGGGTTCTATGGGTACCCACGAGTCTCCCCTTTACAGACATGCCCACTTTATGATAATCACATGCAGTTTGGGGCAAGTCATAGTCAAGTCAGCACACTGACACACTGACAGCTGTTGTTGTCTGTTGGGCTGCCGTTTGACATGTTCTGATTGGAGCATATTGTTTTATTCTAAATGTAGTACCTGTGAGGGTTTCTGGACAATATCT
>CAKAOH010024244.1:0-12271 GCA_916701665.1 Sebastiscus tertius | reverse complement strand
TGTCTGTCTGTGTGTTTGTGTGTGAGCATCTTCATGCAAATCAGCAGCCACACGGACAGTTTGTCAATGGTGGCAGCAACTAATGGCTTCTGTTGGGGAGTGGTGCATGTACGGCAGCGAGGGCACATGGATCCTGTTCACACTGTTTCTGAATGAGTAGTGTTTGATTTGATCGTGGGGGTGGGAGGGGGTAGATGGGTACTGTAAGTCACTATCGATTACTGATATGTAAAGACAGATGTTATTTCACAGTATAGGAGGGTTAGTGTGTGATGATTCACTTAGTCACAATGTCTGTTCTTGTGCCATCCAGGTTTAGCCTGCCTTTTTGGCATCCACTGATGCCTTTTAGTGGAGAGTAAAGATGGCCGTCATCACTATGCTGCTCACAGCTCCACAGCTAAAATTAGAGCAGGCGGGCAGGCGGACAGCTCAGAGAGGAAGAGTAAGACACCCAAGAGACCTCAGCCGCCGATTCTTTCTTCTTCACAGGCACAAAAGTTTACATTGACACACCGGTTCTGCCTCCCTATGTGATTTCCAGGTGAAGGATTTCCAGGTGTCTGTGCCAACAGATGAAATGGTAAAAAACCCTGGTAGTACTGTTAGACGTGCAGTGGTGGAGGCAGCTGGTTCAGCAGAGGTGAAACAAGCAGCCGACAGTTCTCATGGAAACCGTGTGTTTCCAGCCGACACAGACGACTGCCAGAGGAGGACCATGTCGGCTGTAATGGTACACTGGGCTAATCCTCAGTTATCGCTTCTCTCTCTCTCATCTTTGCCAGTGGCTTTGTATTACAGGCCCCACCACCCAAAAAAAGAGAGGAAAAGAAAATGTTAGAATAAAAGGAAAATGGTGCAGCAAAACGCACGAGGATTAGTGACACTGTTCGGAGGAATCATGGTGTTTTCACTGCATTGAAGCATTGCTATCCTTCATCACTGACCACAGAGCTGCTTGTCTGACCAGGTCACATTGAACCGTTATCTGTGAACTGCTGATAGCGCTTCTATTCCTGCTGCTGCCTTCACCGAGCTATAGGTCAATCATTAATTCTGTTCTGTGAGCAGCCAGTGCAGGTGTACCCTCGGTGTACCACAGCTACCTCTGCCATGTATGTTTGTATACGTATGGGAGCAGACCAGATGCCACCGACGATAAGTACACGTCAGAGTATATACTATAAAGTCTCACTGGTCCTGAGTGTGGCAACGCAGACTGAGGCACTTGCTCGACAAGTGAGAGTCGGGTATTATCTTCTTCAAAGGTTGCGCTATATATAGGAGTAAAGAAACTGAACTGACAAATCGTCACTCATCACGCCACCTCACAGCTCGCTCTAACCTAATGAAAAGCTAGGTTAGGAAGCTGGGTTAAAACAGGATCACGTGACAGCCGAGGATCTCTGAGGACGCTGGGTTGTGAGCAGCTTCCAGATATTTGACCCAAATGTGTGGTGTGTAGCACGCGGCATCTACTTTAATACGGATACGTCCGCGGGTGCCTGCTTGTCACAGAGTGAGAGGTCAGGTCGGGCTGGTTGTGGGTCCTAACCCTGTTTGTCCTTGTTCTGTCCTTCCCCTCCAGCGATTGACCTCCTCTACTGGAGGAATGTGAAGCAGTCGGGGGCCGTGTTCAGCAGCGTGCTTCTGCTCCTCTTCTCCCTGACCCAGTTCAGCGTGGTCAGCGTCGGAGCCTACTTAGCCCTGGCGGCCCTCTCTGCCACCATCAGCTTCAGGATCTACAAGTCTGTGCTGCAGGCTGTGCAGAAGACCGATGAGGGACATCCTTTCAAGTGAGTAGATTGCTCAATTTGTTCAATCAAATCTATAGCATTTACTCACTGAGAGGTCTTGTCTAATGTTTCCGACCCTGTATTTGTCACCAGAGCCTACCTGGAGATCGAAATCGCTCTATCCCAGGACCAGATCAGCAAATATGCCGACAAAATCCTGCTGTACAGCAACACCTGTATGAAGGAGCTCCGCAGGCTGTTCCTCGTACAAGACCTGGTCGACTCCTTGAAGGTTTGCCTCAAACACACTTGTTTGCCTTTTAGCATCGCTAGCAAGGGATGACAATATCTGACAGTCACTTCAAACTGCACCGCCTGCAGGTACAGTGTAAGATCAGCTCTGCTTCTCAGGGCCACTAGAGGGGCTTTTTGACTCATGTCATAAAACTAAGAACACTGACACCAAAACTGTCTGGTAGCACATGTATATACTGTCAGACATGCAGGTTACAACCATTAAAACGTGATGTGTGTGTGTGTGTATGTGTTTCAGTTTGCTGTTTTGATGTGGCTGCTGACCTACGTGGGCGCTCTCTTCAACGGCCTGACACTGCTCATCCTAGGTGAGATCATCCCGACTCACTACGTGTCCCGCTCAACAAACTTCCGAGCACTGTTGTTGTCTCACACACACACACTAATCTTCAGGAGGACTTGAACAGAATACATATAAAGCTATGTTATATAATGTGTTTCATTAATGAGAAGTACAGCATGTCCTTATCACGACGCCAGAACCAAATTCGTTTATTGGACATGTTTCACTATCGAACGAGCACATTATCTGTTTACTTTTCCAGTTTGCCTTAGATAAGTCTTGGCTGGTGGGGTGTGCTGGAGGCCCTGCTGACACAAGTGTGCTCCTGTTTGAATTTATTCCCACTGTAGGTCAGAATTAACATTACTCTCTCTCCATGCCTCTACAGCTGTGGTCTCCATGTTCACCATGCCCGTGGTCTATGAGAAACATCAGGTAGGAATTTGAGCGTCACGATGGCTCAAGTTAAGTTTACGAAATGATGTCCGGTATTTAATGTCACTTTCCTTTTGTTTTCAGGCGCAGATTGATCAGTATGTGGGACTAATACGGACCCAAGTCAACTCTGTGGTGGGGAAGTGAGTGTTTGCCATTCAGGCTTTTTGTTCATTCGCGATATACGACACAAATGTAGCTGCAAGTCTGAGCATCAAGCCACACGAGAGGAAATCAAGCAGTGCAGAAATACAGCATGGAGTGGCCAGCAGATAAGACTGCAGCTGTACTGGACAGCTTCCAGGTATTTGTGTGGAAGCAGGGCGTTTGTGCTCAGCAAACCTTCCATTATGCAACTTTTATTCACGTTATAGACGATCAAGTCTGTTTAAGATCAATAAAAAAGGCTACAGATGCTAACATGTTGCACAATAGATCATCAGCTGGTCAGTTTAATTGACTGAAACTGACTAGTTTATATTCATAAGCTCTGTGTTAACCCAGAAAAAAAGAGTAAAGTCAATGGGTTTCTAAAGGGTTAATTGATGCCAAAATGTCTGTCTGCAGTTTTTTTGGACTGAACACTATCTATTTGCCAATTTTAGTAAAACCTGACGGTGAGTTCTATGGACTGCCATAAAAAGAGAGTACAAAAATAGGAGGTTTAAAATAAAGTAGAATAAGCACAACTTAATTTAGAAGAAATACCTTGTTGGACACGTGGTATTAAGAGCCTGTTTTCTCTGTCCAGGATCCAAGCGAAGATCCCCGGGGCCAAGAGGAAGGAGGAGTAGACCCGTCTGTCTCACCGTGAAGCTGACAGTCCAGTCCAGCTCAGAGTCAGGCAGCTCGGTCACTGTTGAAGAGCCTGGTCGTCATCTGTGGGGCATAGTGCTATATGTCATCTTGGTGTTCTCTAAAAGCATCCACTGGAGAAACCTCCACCCTGTCTATAGCAGTCTTAACACTAACACACAGTCACACGTACATAATCCTGTTTCTAGGTAGACGAGTACACAACTAGAAAAAACAAAAAAAGAAACTGACTTTTTTTGTGTTGCTTATTATTAAAGTGCATGAAGTCGAGCCTTGGGTAAATAATATTTGATATCTTTTGTGCAGTTTTTAAATCACGCTACATTTTTGCTTTGCAGTGCTTTACCACAAACTGTATGGTTTGGCACAAAAAAAGCGAAATGCCCACAGACGTGCTCTGCTGCCAATGTTAAATACTGCTTCATGTTTCTGAGTTAGCGGACAGGGCTTCTCTCAGTATATGTCCATATATATAAATAGCAAAAATGGTTTCCTTTTGGTGTTTCCAAGCACAACATAATTTAACAATATGCGTCTTAGATGTGGTAATTGTAGGGTTTTTGCTTTTGTATAACCATAAGGAACAAAACACACGCTCATGTTTAAGGTACTGTTGTACAACTACTATGAAGACAAGGAGTATCTGGTGATATTTAGCTTGTTTGAATAACTGTCCAACTTTGTACTATGTTCAACTATACTCTGTAGTTCTTTAGACCCTGGACTCTTTAACTATTTGCACTTACACTATGTATTTAATTACAAGAATAAGAAAAATAAATGTACCTTGATGTATAACATCTCCTCGGCTACTTTACTGATGAGTTCACATTCATGAGACGACTTCAAGTGAGTGAAGATGAGTTCGTGTGCGACACCGCAGCTAAGTTTAACGTGATAACACTCGTTATGGATGGGAGAGCTGAAATGATGAGCTATAAATACAAGCCAGTGAATTCTGGCACAGACACTCATCTCGTAGTAGTTTTGTGTGTGTGTGAGTGTGCTGTGGGGATATATTTAACTTGACTCTTGGGGTCACAATGAGACTATGTTTGAATGAAGACTGATTGACAAGCCTCATCTGTTGCAAAAAAACTATTTTTAATGGCCCACTGCTGAAGCGCTGTTACAAAGAGCTGTACAGGATGATTCTTCATCAATTAACTTTTACATTTCTCATTAGCGGTCACTTGTTTAAACAGGGAAGAACTACTACTCCAGTGGTAGCTGCAAACAACAAAGTAAAGATTGAGGGTTTTGCTGTGCTGCTGAAAGCTACAGCCCTATTTCAACTTTAAAAAAATATACTCCTCTGAACGTAAATAAATTAAAAATTCCAGGCAACTGCGTATAAAACAACATTAGAATCGGTTCCATTTCAACAGAAATGCAAGAAGTACAGTGACTTTTTTAGCTGTTGAGGAGAGTGACGGGATGCAGCTCGAAGAGGACACCTCTGTTCTTTCCTCCTCCGGGCTCGACAATATCCATCTTCAGAGCAGGATCCACCTGCATGTTCAATACACCAACACTTTAAAACACGCAGCGCTAAAATGTGTTCACAAAACAGCATGTGACAGGGCTAATGATCAAATAAAAAAGTAGGGCTATCAATCAATTCAAATATTTAATCGCAATTAATCTCATGATTGTCCATAGTTAATCGCGATTAATCGTTAGTTAATCGCACATTTTGTATCTGTTCAAAATGTACCTCAAAAGGGAGATTTGTCAAGTATTTAATACTCTTATCAACATGGGAGTGGGCAAATATGCTTGCTTTATGCAAATGTATGTATATATTTATTACAGGAAATCAATTAACAACTGAAAATAATGACAAATATTGTCCAGAAACCCTCACAGGTACTGCATTTAGCATAAAAAATATGCTCAAATCATAACACGGCAAACTGCAGCCCAACAGGCAACAACAGCTGTCAGTGTGTCAGTGTGCTGACTTGACTATGACTTGCCCCAAACTGCATGTGATTATCATAAAGTGGGCATGTCTGTAAAGGGGAGACTCGTGGGTACCCAAGGAACCCATTTTCATTCACATATCTTGAGGTCAGAGATCAAGGGACCCATTTGAAAATGATCATGCCAGTTTTTCCTCGCCAAAATTTAGCGCAAGTTTGGAGCGTTATTTAGCCTCCTTCACGACAAGCTAGTATGACATGGTTGGTACCAATGGATTCTTTAGGTTTTCTAGTTTTATACGATGCCAGTATCTCCGCCTAGCTTTAAAACTGAGCCTGCTACAACCTCCGAAATATCAATATCGCAAGTTGTGTTAATGCTTTAAAGAAATTAGTGGCGTAAAAACGAATTTGTGTTAATGTGTTATTATCGTGTTTACTTTGACAGCCCTAACAAAAAGTATTAAATAATCAATGCCGGAGATCTATCATGTACCATACCTGGTTCCATTTATCGGGTTTCTCGTAGTACACTTGATTGACAGCTTCCCTCGGCGGTGACTTGGTGAACAGCCTGCAGTATACGATATAAACGGATCAATAACTGCATGCACACCGATTGAACGTCTAACCTATTACTGATTTCTGTGGGTGCATGTGTGTGTGACCTTATGAGGCGGTCCCGGCAGTCCTCCTGCAGGTGGCTGATCCTGTCGGGCCCCAGATGCATCGTGCCACTGGGCCCTTCACACACCAGACGGTTTATAGCCACTCGCAAAGCATTTATCTGGAAAAGTCAGAATGCTACGTCATGTAATATTGACATTACAGTATTATAGAATAGTAATATATAACAGAAACGAGGCCTGGTGCTGTCAATCATTAGCACACCAGTGCCAACGTCATAAGGTACAACATGAGTTTATTACTGCTATTATACTAGTTTTATTTTAGATATGTATTATTAGCTGTCACCATACTGAGAATAATAATAATAAAAAAAACATACTGAGAAATATTATTTAGATTCCATGAAGAAAGTTTAAATCAAAAAAGAGTAAATTCCATAAAACAATTGATAAATATTGCTCCATCTCGGTAATACTTTGGAGAAACACATTTTAACTCCATGTATTACTATCGTTCTTCAGGGAAAATGAAGTGTTACAGCCCAGCTGTGTTGTTTTGTCACAGAGCATGAAGTGAAATGAGTTGAAAATAGGTAAACTCTTGAGGAGACGTGCTACAAATCACCCGTCAAACACCAACCAATGAGTGACAAAGGATCAGTCAGAAACCGAGCTGTATTCCTGCCTACTTCATCGCTGCTGTCAGTCACAACACAGCTGTCTCTCTGGTGACAGCTGTTACCTCAGTGACGTCTTCAACATCAAATTTGACGTCGAAGGTGAGTTCGATGTCGTGCTCAGGTAGGATGCCCTCCTGTGTCTGACTGTTAAAGCCCAGGCCACAGAGGGCGCCAGTGTAGCAGGTCCTCTCTTCATTAGTGCTACAAACAAAATGTGGGGAAATATTAACATGGGTATTTGGATTACGCTGCCTTTAAGGTGAGCAGTGATAAGTCTGCGTGTCTGACTTACCGTAACTCCATGATAGGGGTGAAGAGCATGGTTAGGAGTGCAGGCAGTCCGGGGATGTCTGGCATGATGGAGGTATCTTTCAGTAGAATACGTGTCCCTGAAACACAACCACACGTTTACAGCTGCAATAGTTGATTTTGACATTTAGAAAGAGAAGAAAAAATGCAGTCCTAACATTTCGCAGCCTTATAAAGTTGGTCTGACAAATGTGTTTCTAAAAACTGCATGGTTCTGCACTGGCCTGGATATTTTTTTTATCTACAAAAGGGCATGCATTCAAGGTTTGGGAACCATTGACAAATTGCATGTTTCATATTCAGCAGACATAGAGCAACATTCATTTGAAGTTGTGTTTCTGGCCACTTGATCAATGTATGTCCAATATTCCTACCAACTACTGAGAAAAATATCTGGGTCCTTAGCCTGCTAGATGCTCCGTTATGTTCACCAGCTCATCGCTAACTTTGTCTGTTTGGTGCTAGGCGGGTGTTGTACAGTGGGGTTATCACAGAAAAACAGCTGCCTTCTAATGGACATTTCTACCAAAACAATGAGCTTAAAGAAACTAAAGCCTCTGACATACTTTCCATGCAGCTGTGGACTTGTAACGGCCGCGCACGTGTGTCTATTCATACTACAAGTGAGGGTCCGCGACGGTCTGACGTTCCACCCATGCACTTTTCCTGATCCACACTCTATTCTAGTTGGAAGCGGTTAATGCACCAAAAATGTTGTTTGCCACGAGTTCAACGCCATTTGTCTGTCTTTGTATTCCTTCTACAGGACGAATTATATAAATGTAGGTAATGGTGGATCTCCTCGCACAACCTCTCTTGAAAACCAGCATCCAATTTGTGTGGGTGAGTGTGGGACGAAACTGGATTCAGGTTCAGGTTCCTTTATTTGTGTCCATAGGTAGATTTGGTTTGCAGTAAAAAGACAAGGTATCCATCATGACACACACATTTCACAAACACACAATAGACAAACATGATAAAAATACTCAAGGCTCCAACTGAACACTAAAACCACTAAAATACAATGAATAAATACGAATAAATAAATAAGCAAGCGTTGCTTCTATAGCGTCTGTACAGTGTTGTTACAACTAGTTCATCTGAGTGATGGCTGCTGGAACAAAGCTTGTTTAATAAAGCTTTATTCTACACCTTGAGACACTAAAACCTCCGCCGAGAAGGAAGAAGCTGAAATTCAGTGCAGAGGCTGGGACTCATCATTTAAAATGGAGTCGGTTATCAGCTGTAACTGTCTGGTGTACAGGGACCCTGGGTTAAGCCGTGACGTACCAATCCGCCTACTAGACCGTTTCATGATCTGATTCAGAGAATTTCGTGTTCTTTAAAGAGAAGTTTCCAAACCATGACACCAAAGAAAAGGACAAGATTGATTAAATGAATTAAATTAATAATTCAATAAAATTAAATAATATAATAAATAAGGTCCATATAGGATAAATAAGGACCCTCGTCGTCATGGGCGGATGACGACATTTATGTCACACAGACCAACGTGGACACGAAGAATGTATTATTGGCCTTAAAAAGCTCTGCAGAGCTGAGAGGGACGGCTGATGTTGGTTGACAGTTTGTGTGTTTGTCACTTCAAGCAACGCCTCTTATATTACATATTGTAATTTGATCCATTGTTAATATAAACATATTGACTAGTGGAGCTTTAAGCTGTAAATGCACGCCCCTGAGTTTGCATTTATGAGGAGATCTGGTACCTGTGGAGTTGACTGACACAGCCCCAGCCACCAGCATCCTCTGATGTTTGTGGTGAGGGTTTTCATTCACAGCCAAGGAGTTGATGCTGCTTCTCTCTATACACACTGTCCTGCAGGAGGACACACACATAAGCACAGATAAGAGAGGGAGGAGGGGGGGGGCATTCGTAACCTGCAATTTGGTCGTTGTGTGCGTAATTGCTTACTTGTAGAAGGTCTTGTGGCTCAAGCTGTGGAAGTTTATCTTATGAGGACTGTTTGGTCCATGCAGATGAACCTGCGGTGGTAGACAGAAGGCTGCAGTCAGACACATCACATGACTCATGCATCTTCATGCATCGGTTTACTGTTGACAGTCACCCTGTCGTCATTGTTCTGCTCGTCAGACAGAATGGGTGTGCCTCTGAATGGACACATCACATGAATTGAAATGGCTCCATCTCCTGGACAAACTGAGAGCAGACGGTGCGGAGGCGATGCCGTCATCCACCCAGTACCAAAATATCAGCATCTCAGACACTCAAAGTCTGTGTCCTATTTTTAAATCCCTCCACAAAACCCAGTTTAATCTTAAGGCTTTTTCTTGTAATTACGGAACAGTTTTCAATCCTCGTTACTGTTTTTCTTTAGATTTGTAAAGCACTTTGTGATATTGTTTTTTTAAACTGCAGTGTATCTTGCCTTTGTCTTGGATTGGGACTGGCGGCTCTTGGAAAAGTGGGCGAGCAGGTTGTCAATGAGCTGCTTCTCCTCTTTCTTGCGATCTTTCCAGGAGCTGCTGGCAGCGTTGGGGACATATGTACCACTTTCCATGTCCTTGTACAGGGACATCAGAGCCTCGTGGTTTTGCTGCGGGAGCACACAAAATGAGACATCTAGACTGAGAAGGGCACACAGCATTTGAAAAGATCTCTCTGAATCTGGGCTAGAATAGGTTGAGATATTTTTCTTTCAAATTCAATTAAGCAACACATCAGGGTTTCTTGTTGTGTTATAACACAGTCAGCTCGGGCCGAAAACACCAACCAACTTCATGATTCATGCTTTTATTTTCATTTTCATTGACACCAACGCAATGCTGCTCACAGCGTCCAACCACATCATCTGCTGGGAAAAATCAGTACTGCAAGTACAAAGGGGAACATTTGGAAGCGTCATGGTGTGAGCAGTGCGATGGTGTTAGAACACACACGTCATTTGCAGTCTTCTGGCAAATCTATAGGTTGGACATATAAGTCATTTAGATTGTCAGCGATTGAGTGGAATATGCTGCAGGTCTGGTTTAGGGGAGTTTCTATGGATGTTGTGATGCTGTTTATCCATCCATTATCTGTAACCGCTTATCCTGTTCAGGGTCGCGGGGAGGCTGTAGCCGATCCCAGCTGACATTGAGCGAAGGCGGAGTAAACCCTGGACAGGTCGCCAGACTATCAAAGGAGACAGACAAGCATTTACGCTCACAATCACACCTACGGGCTATTTAGAGTCAACAATGAACCTGCATGTCTTTGGACTGCGGGAGAAAGCTGAAGAACCCGGAGAAAACCCACGCTAACACGGGGAGAGCATGCAAACTCCACACAGAACACCCTCTCGCTGTGAGGTGGAAGTTCTAACCACTGCACCACCGTGCCGCCCGTGATGCTGTTTATTTGTCATGGAAACTTTATAGTACACTGTAGCTGATGTTAATCCAGGCTGACCACAGCCACTGCTCTCTCTGAAGAGCCCCTTTCAAGCCTGCAGGGGGCAAGTCATTCAGGATATATTTAGGTGAAGTTATCACTTCATGTTAGGGGCATGTTATGAGTGATTTATTTCTATATTGCACCCTGCCTAATACATTTCATGTGGGACAACCTGAGCTCCGAACTGGTGCGTCACCTTGGAATCGAAGCTCTCTTCGGCCTTCACAGCGTGTTCTTCTTCCACCAAGATGTCTACCACGCTGGTGTTCGTTGTCTCTGTGTTGATGAGGAGCTGCACGCGAATGACACCGTGGAGGATGGAGTACAGCGACACGATGAGCGAACGGCCCTTCACCAGTGTGATGAACCGGTCGCGGGCTCGGCTGCTCCACTGGTTGCCCAGGATGATGGACTGAGCTGAAGGATGCATTCCAGTAACTTGGAACTCCTGAGCCTGAGACCATGAGCAGAGTGTGTGTGTGTGCGTGTGTGCGTGTGTGTGTGTGTGTGTGTGTGTGTGTTACTGTTAGTTCACAGGTTAACAGATAAGTGTGCAATTACTCTCTGACCACTCATGGTATTGCTACCTGGAATGGGTGAGACAGGAGGTCAGACGGGAGCTCCCTGAGGCTGCTGCAGGCAACGACCGCTGTGTTGCCAAAGTCCAAGAAGAACACCTGCAGGACAACAACATATCCTGCACTCTGGTACATCAATAACAACAGCAACTGCTATCACATACTGCTGTTAAGAATGATTTCCTCTACAGTCAGAGGTCAAAACCAAGGTCAGTCTCCAAAGTTATGAGACACATGACCAAAGCCCTGCTAGTTCTGGCCAGTGACGCTTACATTTTTGCAGACTTTATAAATGTATTTAAATTTATTTTCTCCTTCCCTCTGCTCTCTGCTCTTCTTTCAATAATTCAGGTCTTTGGTAGATGTTTCTTTTCCTGGCATCTGGCTGGATCACAGTGGCCTTAAAAGCTTAAAAGCTAAATAACTACAGACTACTTGGTGCAACCTGTACAATACATTCATGGAATAAATGTGTTAATGTCACAACTTAATCAGCTGCACCACCATGTCAACATTCTGCATGTCAGAATACAAAGAGTAAATAATTCTCCAACAAAATAACCTTATTAACATATCATTTCAGAAACAAAATGGTCTATTATAGCCAAGCAGGCCATTTAAAGTCTGTATTTGGTGGCACGGAGGTGGGGGCACTAAATATAAAACCCTGAAATTAGTAATTTATGTAAAATAAGCTTAGATTTCTTGATCAGCAACACTATACACAATCAATTGTAGAGTATATCTCTTCTACCGTGGAGTGATTAAATAAGATAAAGTTGAAAACACATTGAAAATCAGACAGAAGAGAAGTAGAGATTTGTTATGAGAAAATTGAATGGCTACACGTCATGTTGACCAGAGAGCTGCAGCGTGTGAGCGATACTCACCTCCACTGTATTGCCACGCATGTGCAGGACCTTGGCGCGGTAGTACTTGTTCTGCTCATTGATCTCAGAGTAAGGAGCCAGACACAGCAGGTTGGGGTAGAGCGACACGGTTACAGGGTGCAGCGTACGCGAGTTTATCTCTGCTGTCAGGTTGCGCTGCTTCTCCAGGCTGGCTTCATCTGCCTGGAAGCCCCAGAAGTTACCCACCTCCACCACCTGAAGCAGAGATCAGAGTTAAGAGAGGACACATCCATTCA
>CAKAOH010024239.1:84055-111436 GCA_916701665.1 Sebastiscus tertius | reverse complement strand
TGACTTGCCCAAAACTGCATGTGATTATCATAAAGTGGGCATGTCTGTAAAGGAGAGACTCGTGGGTACCCATAGAACCCATTTTCATTCACATATCTTGAGGTCAGAGTTCAAGGGACCCCTTTAAAAATGGCAATGCCAGTTTTTCCTTGCTAAAATGTAGCGACAGCCAATGGGTACCAATACATTCCTTAGGTTTTCTAGTTTCATATGCTGCCAGTATATTCACTCTAGCTATAAAACTGAGCCCGCTACAACCTAAAAATCACAAGTTGCGGTAATGCATTAAAGAAATGAGTGGCATTAAAACAAATTTGCATTAATGCATTATTATCGTGTTAACAACGACAGCCCTAATTTCAATACATTCCAGGGTAAAGCCTGGAAAGCCTGGAAAGCCTGCAAGATATTTTCTTGGTTGAAACAAATGATAAAACGTTATTTCTTGGCTTCCATAAATAAAGGTAGAAATCCAGATTGCTCTGTCATACACAACAGATACGGGAGCATTCTTTTAACCAGTCCCTCTTGTCTGCCTCTCAAAATCAGATGCCATAAAGCGACTCCTTTCAACAACTGGTATTTATCTGCGAAGAACTACAGTAGGATGCTTCAATGCATACAGATTAAGGTCATTGCTAGTGGTGCGCCATGGCTGTGAGTACACTCTGTATCAGGTCTGCCAATATGCTGCACAGCTTTAAGAGAAGGCCATTGAATCATGGGACACCTGTGGGGGATTGAGAAAGGGCAGCTTCTGCATTGATTCTGACAAGAGCTGTGTTAGACATTTGCCTGCTGAGGCTCAGATTGTCTGTTTTATAAGCAAATTTACATCACAGAGCATTTCCTATAAATATTTGCACAAAGCAATAGCAAAGACACAATGAGATATTTCAGACTAATGTACTTTATTTGATCAGACTAATGTATAATATTGCTAATTCTTATATCCCATTAGTAAACTGTCAATTGCTGCCTGGAATGATTTTTGCCAATTACTTTGGCAAAAATGAGGAACAATCAATGGCAGACTGAACAAGGACTGTCATACTTACTATCTTTCAAGTTATTTGTCTTTCTAGCTCTCTTTTTTTTGTCTTTTTCTTACTTTTCGCCCTTACAAAGTGCTGTGCATCCCACACCCTAGAGCACACAGTCATAGATGTGTGCCTAACAAGAGTGGAATCAGACCAGAAATGGTGGAGTCATGGATCAGCACATCCATTCTTCTCATTTCAGGTTGCCTCTGTAGGCAACCTGAAACTATAAGTGCCAGCATGGCAGAACAGGCATGTGAGCAAATGGACCACCATGCACCACTGCAGGAATTCACTGATGTCCTCTCTGGGGAGGACAGTATCGATGGCTGTGGGGCTGGATCCTCTGAAGTCCACATTTGTAGACTGAATATGTCACAAGGGGCTGACAAGGCCT
This sequence comes from Sebastiscus tertius, assembly GCA_916701665.1. NCBI lineage: Eukaryota > Metazoa > Chordata > Actinopteri > Perciformes > Sebastidae > Sebastiscus > Sebastiscus tertius. The sequence goes on along the minus strand of CAKAOH010024239.1, from coordinate 109,999 downwards.
GTCCCATTTCAAAGGCTGCAGAGAAATATAGCCTTCTTTTGCCAGAATTTGGAGGACACAGTCAGTTTATCCTTTTGCAGCCTTCAGTATCCCACAATCTATTGTCACTGATTGGATTCTTCCACTATCAAAAAAAGTTTGGAAATACCACACAAGCACGTAGTATTTGCCACATGTTTGCATTCAGATGGTAATCTGTCATCAATAAATATATCATATGAACTAAACTAATGAAAAAGTGGGATGTAAATAAAGGTAGCCAGGCATGCTTTAATGTTTGTTTTTGTTAGTAGCCTGGATATGCTGCTCATCTCAGGGAGCGTAAATGTAGCCTGCCAGTTGTCCAAAAGTCAAAACTTTTTCATATTGTCTGTAAACTGGTATTAACTGGCAGTTTCCAGACAATTATGGAAACTCTCTAGTGATAAACATGGACATATTTAAATTAAAATATTGACAAAAGACAATCTTAGCACACTTTATTTTGGTCCAAAGGAACCAAATAAGGTCTCAATCCTGTGTGCTGTGTCTGTTGGAGGACCAAGTGCCTGGGTTGTGACACAGCAAGTGCATCTGATCATCAGGGACATAAACTGTCAAATGTGTATTCCTCTATGTCGACGATAGCCCTGGCCAGAGGCATTATGTTTTCAAGTTGTCCATCCGTCCGGTCAATTCACGTGAATGCGATATCTCAGGGAATTTCTTCAAATTTAACACAAACGTCCACCTGGACTCAAGGATGAACTGATCAGAATTTGGGGGTCAAAGGTCAAGGTCACTGTGAACTCAGAAAACACTTTTCTTGCCATAACTTAAAAATTCACATGTGAATTATGACAATTTCACACAAATGTCTAATAGGATAAAATGATGAAGTGAACAGACATGGATGTAAACTGCAACTTGACTGGTTGGCAGAGACATACAACTGCAAGGCAACAGTTCTAGTTTCTTCATGTTTGCAGTCTCATATTTGCATCTGTTAAAGTAGGACTGAAACAAAAATGACGCATGCTGGAAACAAAACACATGAGTATTGTCATCTTATGAATTTCCAAATCAAAAAAACATTTGTTTGTCAGAGAGCTCTGCCGGTAAGGGGTGTGACTCTCAGACACAGCGACTGTCCTCTGAGGTGGAGGTGACTCAGCAACACTGTATGAATAAAAGGCTGGACTATTAATACTTCATAAATAGTATTTTGGAAAATTGTGGTTTGATTCAACATTTCTACACATTTGAAAAAAAGAAGAACAAAAAAAAAGATACAAATTCCCCATAGCTATTTTCTCCATTGAAGGATAAGTGGAATCTATGGCTACCATTAAGTTGGAGCCGCAAAACCCTGAAAACACCAAAGTTGAGAAGTCGCTGGATATTTTTTCCAAGGCACAGCAACATGTCTCCAGCTATATCTGATCCCTTATAACTTGAACAAACTGACCTCAATAGCTATCTTTGCTGCTGCCTCAGACATTGAGGAAGAATGCTTGAATTGGTGAAATTGCCACCAAAAAAGCCCCCTCACGTTTATCAAGCTGGAGAAAAAAAGAAAAAAAAAACAGCAAACAGATCACCATCTGACTTGGCTTTTCTAATGGAACAGGACAGAGTGTAGCGACAGCACACTGACTCTGTCTGCCAACCGGCAATGCTAGTTCATCTTGCCTGAAATCCATTTCCAAGCCAATAATCTGTCTTAAATCCTAATAAACAAACTAACAAATTACTGGGAATGCTATTTTGTAGTCATTACTTTTGTCATAAAGAGGACTCAGTTGTTGTGTTTTTAATATTTGCTGCTGATCCATCTTGACAGTGCTCTGAATATGTGCTGTTGACTTGTTTTGAAGGAACCAATAATATAAATGTTTTCTTTTGCCAGCAGCATTAGCTCTAGGGATGGCTATGCGACTGAAATATCTCGACAACTATTACATGGAGTGCTATGAAATGTTGTACAGACATTCATGGTACCAAGAGGATGAATCTTAATGACTTTGGTGAACCCCACCTCCAGTCAGTTATTGAAATATCTCAACAACTATTGGACGGTTTGCTATGAAACTTGGTACACACATTCATGGTCCCCAGAGGATGAATTTTATCTACTGTAGCTCCATCTTCAGGACAACATTTAATTTTGTCTAATACTTTGGTTTATGATTCGACACCTGCCAAATCCATGACATTCACATCAGCCAAAGGTATACTTTGTGTTTAGTGCTAATTAGCAAATGTATGCATGCTAACAAGCTAAACCATTATGGTGAGCATGGCAAACATTGTACCTGCTAAACATCAACATACTAGCATTTTCATTGTGAGATGATGTAAGCATTTAGCTCAAGAGCAGCTTCGCTAGGCGAGAAAGTCACCAAGTTGGCTACCCTGACAGCCCATCCCTTCAGGCCTCCCTCTAAAGCCACACCCCCAAAAATATCATTATGAACATAAACATATCATATTGAATGTAAACAACAAACATGGCTATTGTCAATACTCACAGCTGTCAAGCTGGCAGCTTGTGGAAGACTGTGGTGACAAGCAATGAGTGCACGGGTAGAGTGCATGCAGGTAGATAGGTAGACAGGCAGGTACCCTGTCCAATCATTTCATGCGGGCCAAATGAAATGATTTATCACACTCCTGCAACAGCCACAGATACCAGTTTATTTATTTTTTGTCAGAGCATTTGATTTATTGATTGCTGTCGGGATATAAAAGAGAATTTCAACAAATATAACAAAAAAATGTTTTTGAAGATTACTAACCCTAGCTTTAAATTTTCAAACGTTCTAAAATGGAAAATGAAAGTGATGTGTTACATAGACACGGGTTGATTTGCAGTTGTTGTCACTTGTTGTCAGCCACATTCTTGTCTTCTCTGAGCAATGAGACTCTGGGATGACAGTAATGAGAATGGAGGGTATTCACCAAAAATAAGGGGACAGTGAAGAAAGGAGACAGGAAGAAACCAGTGGCAAGTAGTGATTAAATGGCCCCTCAACCTCGCATTACTGGTAGAAAGGACTGACATACAAAAAAATGGAGACAAATGATGAACAAGCTGGGCCCACACACTTGAAAGATGTTTGAGTAATCCTGCCTCCCCAAATGTTAACATGAAGGATTTAAGACTCCCTCTTAACACCACACATCAGATTTCAACACATCTAAGACTGACATTGTAGGAGGAAGCTCTTGATGACTTAATTGTCTCTTGTTTTGGCCACACAAAACATCACATTAAGATAGATAAACAGACGTGTACATACACACATAGACACTGGTAATCTGGAAATTAATAGATTTTAACAATCATTTACTAATACAGACAAGGCATAGAGATAACATGAGTATAAACAGCTGAGGTCAACCAGGCAATAATATGATATCTACCTATAATTCTCTGCATTTGGAATAATAATTACATTTAATGGGGCTAATGCAAAAGTTGATCAATGTCCAACCACTATCAAAGCTTCAAGTGATTAGTTATAATGTGTTTTCTATTGAACTGTTTACCATTGCAACAAGCAGAATGCTTACAGTCAATATATTTTACATTTAATTTAATGCCCTGGTATAGAAAAACAGCAAAAATGATGCTTTGTCAATACATTCATACTTTAGAAACTTAAGATAATATTTGATCCATTGTGAATCATGAGTATTCATTTTATGCTAAATATATAGCTGCAAGCAGCAATGCGGAAAGCTGAGCGCAAGAACATCAGCGGGGTAAATTGCAGGTATCATCATTTTTAATTTAGGGGTATTGACATCTTCTGATATATGTTTTATTTATTTGATTTCACATTTTTTTGTGAGAAACTATGTTTAGAATGTCAGTTGGATCTGAAATCGTTAAATAACACAAGAACAACTATATTATATTCTTAGTGAGTGAGTGACATAGACTGCCCCCCTGCCCCACGATGCACTGCACGGTGACTTTTGGAGTCTGATATTATATTTTTATGAATAAAAGCCTGAATTGTATCTGTCTTTTTTTCTCAAAACTTGTACTTTAAACGAGCCAAACAATATTGTTTAAACTGTTTAAGCTTTATGTATAGAAAAATAGCAAAAACAACAAACTTATTGGCCGAGCTTCATGTGCCTATCGTTTAGCTGTTGTTTCTGAACCATGTACAGCGCTGTTTATAGTGTGTAGAGGCCATGTTTGTCATATTTTCATATCATATTGCAATTGCAATGGCAGTCAAAATAATCACAATTAGATGTTTTTTTCAAAATCCTGCAGCCATAGATGATGTTCAGATGTATTCCATGGTCCATGGTTAATGATACTGACCACTGATACTGCCACCAGAGACTGAACTAACTTTGATTTATCAGGAGATAAATCAGACAACTGAAAAAGATACAGACTAAATGCTTTCATATGATATACAGTACATAATTAGTACCCCAAGGTGTAAAGACAGTTTTGCAGTAATAACTTTAACATTTAACTATTAGCACATGAGAAAATGGACGGTACCTGTTGAGCTGGTGGTGACAGGTGACAGCAGGGCAAAATCTGTGGTCTGTCTGGAGTCTCTCAGAGCCCTCATGCGTCCATCTGTGATCCACCTGTGTGGTTAATGGTAGTGCAGTGATTTGGACAGCAGGGTGTGGGCTGCAGTCGGGCGGAGGCAGCCCTACCGTGTAGGCGGAACTGCATTGAGGAAGACAACATACTCTTGTGAAGACTTCCAGAACGAGTCACAGCGAAATATAGTTTGGTACTTTGGATATCCACACACAGGCAGCACTGACCATACGGCTGAGGTTGTTCGGGTTGCTAGGCAATAGAAAAAGGGCAGGTTCAGTGTCTCGAAGCTTTGTGCTCTAACGGGAGGGAAAAAAAATGAAGTGCTTTACTTCTCTCAATCCGAGTTCCCGTTAAAGACTGTCAGTAGGCTCTCTGTGAGCAGGTCTGAGACCGATGGCGCTGCATTTCCAGGAGTCAACAGAGCATAAAGTTGGAGTACGTTCTCAGAGAATAGAAGCAGCAGAAGTTCTTGATAGCATCAGGCGAGGACAGTCGATTACTTCGGCATGACCATTTACAGTTTTCACCTGAAAGATAATAACAACCATGGATGTCCCCTGCTTTGTGGCACCATGAAAAGGTTCCATTGTTTTCATTATATGATCTGATTTTGAACATTGTTCGCACCGCCAAGCAGGCATTATAAAGCATTATGAATAAATATTTTTTTCAGTTTAAAAGCAAAATATTATGAATATATTACAAGACATTCAGACAGATTTCTGGGTTGTGAAGTGCTTCTAGATGCCAAAAATTAAGTAAGGGTGCTTATTTGTCATATAAACAGAGTGATCTTTAATCAAACACCCTTTTCAATTTCTAGTATTTACTTTATTAGTGTCTTTGCTGTTTCATTCAATTTCAAGCTCTTCTCGGTCGTATTAGTTTTTCTATTTCTGTTGAAAAAGGTTGAGAGATGAGAAAGATAAAGAGAAAAGTGGAGCCAAGCGTCATGTTACATGCAGGTTTACATATCGTCATATGGTAATACAAATGCACACACCAGCTCATAAATATCAACTGGTATATGCCATCAGTCAACATGATATGTTCCAGAGTATACTGCTGTACTGCAGGTGCATAATGGCTTTTTTGTAATGACTCCAAGGCTCCTTGGACACTATAAGACAAGGTCAGCAACGTATTTCTATGCCAATGTATTTAATTTAGGGCTGTCAATCGATTAGAATATTTAATTGCGATTAATCACATCATTGTCCATCATTAAACATGATTAATCACAAATGAATTGCACATTTTTTTATCTGTTCAAAATGTAACTTTATCAAGGGGAGATTTATCAAGTATTTAATACGCTTATCAACATGGGAGTGGGCAAATATGCTTGTTTTATTCAAATGTATGTATATATTTATTACTTGAAATCATTTAACAACACAAAACATTGCCAAATATTGTCCAGAAACCCTCACAGGTACTACATTTAGCAGAAAAATATGCTCAAATAATAACATAGCACACTCAAACCTAACAGGCAACAACAGCTGTCAGTGTTTCAGTGTGCTGACTTGACTATGACTTGCCCCAAACTGCATGTGATTATCATAAAGTGGGTATGTCTGTAAAGGGGAGACTCGTGGGTACCCATAGAACCCATTTTCATTCACATATCTTGAGGTCAGAGGTCAAGGGACCCCTTTGAAAAATGGCCATGACAGTTTTTCCTCGCCAAAATTTAGCATAACTTTGGAGCTTTATTTAGCCTCCTTCACAAGCCCACTACAACCTCAGAAAGATCGATTGCGTTAATGCGCTAAAGAAATTAGTGGCGTTAAAACAAATTAGTGTTAACTTTGACAGCCCTAATTCAATTCAAATTATGCACTGATAGTTATCATTGGTAGTTTGACCGTGTTTATAATAATAGAGTTTTACGCCTGTTATTTGTGCAGGATCTCTCCTCTGTCAGTTAATCATTTTCGCATGAAAAACCATGTTGTGATGTGGGCTACTAATGATAAGTAAAATGTAAACTGGGTGTACCAATTAGTGCGATCCCTGTCGTTTCCTTTCACTGCTCAGTTGCCCTATGTCTAGTCGGTATGTTGATACTTGCAGCTGCACATATGCCTCCAACTGGTCTGTTATCAGCCGACTGCGAGGCGTGGGATGTCCTTGATGTCCACACACGCTTTCATCCACAGCCGCACTGAACACCGGTGCATTTATCCGTGCAACAGTTCACTGAATGTGTACATTTCCCGCTATTTCAGGGATGCGTCTCTCAACAGTTCTTGCAGACACCGGCAAGTCTTTAATCCTGGTTATTATGATGGTCTTTATTCAACAGTCCATCAAACATAACTTGAGGGAAGCTGTTGAGAAAAGCCTCCTTCATGTCTTCTCTGTCTGCAAATGGTTTTCTCACGTTTAGCTATGCACTACAAAATTTTATAGCTGTCCTCTGTAGCCTGATTTTGGTACGCAGTGTTTTAAACGTGCTGAGCATATTCTACCCTACTGATACCTCAAAGCTTTCAGCAAGTTTTTCTCGTGCTTACTTTCAAAATGTTCTCCTCTTTGCCAGGTGGTTACTATTCATGGCACCTGCATTGTTGTGTGACAGCTCAAGGACATGTGTCAATATTGCAGTATAGTATTTGCTTTTTCACCTGCCACTGGCAAATGGCTTTGCGCGCCCACGCTGGCCTGTGTGTCATAGGTTGCCGACCCCTGCTGTAGGATATTTCCAATGGCAGACTAAGGGCAGTATTATGTTGGTTTATGTCCACAAGTCCAACATGAGTGATTATGAGAGGCTCACACACATAAACAATTTAAAACTGTAGCAATTAAAACAATATGAGATAATACATTAATTTACCATTTAAAGACATGAGGTTGCAATGAAGATCAAAAGGTGACACAGTCTCATGATGAATGTCTGTCACTCATTTGTTTAGATGCTTTGTCACACAATGTGCTGATTTATATCACAATTACATCACATAGTCGATATCCACGGTCCTTTAGCGTGCACATTAATCTTCTGTGTCGTTAATGTTTATCAATTAATCAATCAAGCAATTAACCACCATGGATCATATCTTTCTAAATCACCTCTTAGATGCGCACACTCTGTAACTTTATCTCTTAAATGTACTTTTTTTGTGGTTTCAGTGATGTAATTTTACTATACCATATAAAAATATACCTGACACAAGCGTTCTGTCCAGATCATTGGTTCAATCACTCACCTATGAGCTGTTCGACTAAATCATACATCAAATTCCACAGTTTAGGTAACAAAAAAGAACTTGATAGGCATTTCCTACTTTATTAAATACATTACAACCCATTCTGTGACTCTGTTAAGCTTTGTGCTGCTTGTGATTGTTATGTGCCCTTTCCATCAATCATAAAATAATTAAAAAGAGGTGTGTCATGTGTGATAGCATCGTTGCAGCTTATCGTGAATTAGTCCAGTGCGTCTGCTTTACTCTGCCCTGCACTGAATTAAGATGAAAACCCTGGGTCGCTGGAATGTGAGAGCGATGCTTTAGCTTCAGAAGGAAAACATAAAACGAGGCAACCACAAGGCTTATAGAGTCTTGCAGCTGTGTCTCATAATGCCATGTTCAATAAAGTGCTTCAGAATTCTCAGGACCCCCTGACCAAATGACAGAGTGACTTATGCTGGCTGCTGGTCTCAGCTAAAAAACTCTCTTTCGTTTCCTCTCTACGCTTTTCTCTGCAGTCAAATCTCCCCCTCCAGCTTACTCCTTCTGGGCAATGTTGTCTGAAGTTTCTGTTCCACTTCATCTCTCTTCCTAGCATTTGCCTCCACCAGTAATAATTGCCCTAGACAAAATCCTTTTAAATGCATAGATCTGTGAAAGTGTAGAGATAAAGGCTGGTGTTGGTGCCGTCAAACCCTGCATGCATGATGTCTGGAAAAGCCCTTTACAGCATTCCTGCAAAAGCCATGATAACGTATCATGTTCAAGCCCATCATTGGGGATTTTATTTCAAATCTTGCAATTGCACATATAAATAATAATAAAATTTACTAGAGACCGTCGTGCGATGGGATCACACCAGACACAACCCATCTTCGAACGCTGCCTTAATTTTGATCTCTACACAGCTACACTCCCGTGAAGTTTCGTGACTACTCAAAACTGCCTCTGTTGTACTTCCGGCTACAGTAGGTGACCCAGGATCACATTTTGCCATGATGACACCCACACAGACTCACAAGGTGAAAACAATACCAGCGTTGCTGTCGTGGCTGATAACAAACTTGTGCCATAAGTACGCCCTCTGAACAACTAAAAGGAGTCAAAAACTGTTCGCGACCAGATGGCAGAAATACTACTAACATTCTTTTTTAAAACAGATTATATAACAGCGTCTTGTATATTATGGGAACAGTGCATTGTGTGAGCAAAGAGTTAAACAAAGATGGATGGGAAGCGTATGCTTTACCTACAACTGCTGGAACACTGGCGAGATTTAAGTAGGTAACACATAAGTATAACACATTACACATACAGTATATAATATAGATAACACATTGCCTTTATCTGTACTCAAAGGGAAGGTGTTATCTCAGAACGGCTGCCATACATTAAATGCCTGGTTAAAGGTATGAATATGCAAGCATGTTGTGTGAATGTTTGACTGCTTATCTGTGTCTTGTCTAAGTTACAAGCCTACTGTGTTCATGTGTTTAGACTTTCACACAGCGTCTCACTCCATAGGGAGAAATATGGGGATTTAGTCATATCAGACAGGCAGACAGCTGAAGAAACATTCTGCTAGGTTAATACCTCTTCTTGGATGTATTTCTCTGCCCAAGGCAGCACTTTTGAGTGCCAGCTCTGGTGTTCATTTTCTGGAGTAACATGGCAACATTTTACTAAAAAAAGAAGCAAAGAATACAGTACATGTCATGAACTGAAGTGAATATCATAATTTGATTATGATAGTGCACTTTTGTCTAAAATATTTTCCATTATCTTTTTGATATTTTAAATGTTGTGGCCTTGAATGATCTATTATTCCCTCATATTTTTGTGTCTGCTCTTTTGACTTGTGTAACATGTATCTTTTAATTATGAAGTGTAATATCTAGTCACTTTGAAATACAACTTAAAAACTACAAGACAACCGGAGGAAAATCATGCAAACTCCACACAGTAGAGCCCCAAACCGGGTTTGAGCAGCCTGCTACCCTCTTGCTGTGAGGCAGCAGTGCTAACCACTGCACTATGGTTCCACCCACAATTTGTCCCATCATTGCTTATATGTCGTATTGTGGGTGAAACACTTGAAGCACCGCAACGATGATAGATTTGTAGACGATAGATTTGTGCTGGCGTTGGTGGCCTTGTGACTTTAACAAACAGACACAAACAACATCAAGCTGAATCAGAGCCCAAGGTCTCACAGACTCACAGACATGATGGGTCTTATGTATGTGTACATCTTTTGTGATACAAGAAATGTATATATTTCATGGCTTCTGTGAATGAATGGACTGCGTCAGCATTAAGAGGAGACACAATCTATGAAAACGTACAACAGAGATACAACAATTCAGCTATACCCTCACTGCTCCGACAGAGAAGCTGTATTTTTGATCCCTCACAATGGTATACAAACATAATTATGGCTTTGCCTTTGCTTTAAAAAAGTCTGTCTGTAGAGCAACGTGTGTTCCTGCTTTTTGCAAATAATTGCAAATGGAGTATATGTATATTTTTCTTTTTCTTCGGAATACAAAACCTGATGCTAGAGACGTAGCTATAACGCACAATCTGGTTTTGTGTAAGCCTCATATATACCATCTGCTGTGATTTTCACCAAGAGGTCCGCATGTATGGAGAAAAGAGGTTCTGCCAAGAAGCGTCGCACTTCTTCGATGGCATCTGTCGTAGGATTTCTGAAACTCTCTGCATTAGCCTTCTCCTAAATCTGCCAGTATACTGCTCTTTGTTGAAAAGGTGGGAGAAGAGTAGCATCTTCAACTTTACATCCTCTTCTTGGCTGCCATGCTTTGTGGCTGCCTCAGCAAGAGCACCTACAGCAGGGCTACATGGCTACAGAAGTCCAGTATTCTTAATTAGCTATTTACATGTGAAAATGAATGTTCCACTAATATTCCTGTTTACCTGCAGCCGTGCATACTCGGATTGCATACATGACCGGTGGCGGACTTGTTCGACCGTGCAAACACAGTCTAACTCTTTCATTCCTTCAACGTCCTTCTTGAAAAGGTCAGCGTTGTGATATTTGCGCATATCCAAAAACCTGTTGATAACCAAGACTTTCATAATTTTTAAAAGCAGTTGTGTTTCTCCTTCCAAACCAGAAATGTGGGCTTTTCTTTTGGGCATACATCACTGCAAACTGTCGGCTAGTGGGTTTGTGTATAACCAGTGTACAACGCACATAGCTGGCAGTAAACAGGCAAGAGGCCGCCTGTCGCAAACGGCCTTAAAACCCCCAATTGAGACGCATTTTCCGAATGTGCTGTATACATGCCCAAAGAACGCTCCTAAAACCAGAATAATATCGGCATATCCCAGATGTTTTAATCGAAAAATGCTCCATTTGGAATAAGGCTTGATTCAGAATATCCAAACGTAATATGCTGTTTACGTGACCCGTCTCAAATTCGGAATATCGCCATATTCTGAACAATAGTGGAATATTAGTGTGCATGTAAACGTAGTCAATGACGCCGGATCAAACCTCCAAGTATCTGCTCTATTCTTGGGTGAGAGTGTAGGATTGAAAGGCAGCTTAAAGGTATGTTAGCTCAGGGCTAGAGAATTATGTCGCCTGTCAGAGGGCTCAGTAGATTTAAGGCGGCACAGCTGGGGCTAAATGATAGGTCAAAACATCATTTAACATGGATACTGGGTTTCCATAGGTGTGCTTACCCAACGTTTGACATATTTCACTGTGTATTGATAACCAGCAAACTAACAATAATAACATAATTTTACGATGAATAAGTTGATGTAAAAAAAAAATGAGCAAAACACATTATGAGTTGTGTTTCTTTTAATAACATGCCTCAACCCTTAGTAGGCTTTGCAACTGCCAACTAGTTAGTAGCTCTCTATTTTTGCTCTACATGTTCTTAGAATAAACGGCTCTGAGATCTATTCTAGTGTGCATTGACTGAAATGCATATAAACATCTTGAGTAGACTGCCAGTCTATTGCAGGGCTAACACTTATGTGTAATTTAGGGCAACGTAATACACCTGACATGCAGGGTTTTCGAATACGGGAGATAATCACAGCACCCAGAGGAAATTCACCTGACTATGAGGAGAACATTAATTTTTCATAAAAGCAGGACCAGGATTTAAACTTAAGACCTTTTTTGACACACAGCAACAATCATACACTGCTGAACCACCAAATATATTTCAGACATTAAGAAACTAAGAACTATCTAAATATTTTAAACCATGAACCAATATGAGGAGTGAATGTAAACCACCCAGCGAGATCCACTCATCATATTTACATTTCACAAGCTGGAGGTATACTGCAGGATTTTCTATGGTTGCGAGGCATTTTGTATGAATCGATGCTTAGTTTATGCTCCTAATCACCTGAAGTGTCTTGTTTAGATTACCATTACAATCTCATAGAAACAGGCTGAAGGTAAAGCTTAGCCCATCCATCTTATTACAAATCTATAGCTTTCAACATTAATAGGCTTAACTCAGTATAATCCACATTTTTCATCTCTGCTTCCTAAAACATGCAAATCCTGTTTTTGACTGAAGAAACAACCAGGGTGAAGTGAGAACCTTGTAAACACAGAATACATTTTTATTTTCTAAAGGTATAGGATAAAGTGACTACCATTTATTTAGAGTACAGACTTCACTGAGCTGCCGTTTCAGATGTCCTCAATCGACAGCTTCAGCGCAGAACAGACCAAGTCAAAGCGTCCTTCATAAAGCTAATTAATGATAATGACCATCCTTACACAACTGTCTCCACAGACTCACACATCATGCCGTTTGTGACACTCTCCCTTGGTTTTAAGGGAGAATATAAGGAAAAACCTCTCACAGACACGACCCCAGCGTTTCCCCTTGAGCTCGTTGTGGTCGAGCTGTTGGCTCACCAATAAAGAGTTGTGAAGAAATAAATTAATAAATGAATGAAAATGATCTATTCTGAGCCAGAGGCTCTCCGGGACTTTAATTTACATGAGTACTGTATTTTGTTTGTCCCCCTGAGTGTGATGGATGGATCCCTAGACCCTGATGAAATGGAATGCATCAGTTAATTAGTTTTGCTCGGACAATGCCATGGTCTCTACCGTAAGCTATCAGTGCAAGATCCCACAGTGAACATCCATAACAGCCATATTCACTGTGTAGCATGACAAATCAATTATGAAAAGTATTTCTACTCACTTTAGCAGATTCTGTATATAGTATTGTATTGTATTGGCACTCCTGCAGCCAGCACCTGGACATCTGTCATGAGTCATGACTGCCAAGTCAGTGTTGCTGGCAGAATCCCAGGCCATTTGGGTTTTCATTAACAGCATCTTCTACACAAACCTGTACAGCAAATATTATCCACATACAGTGAAATACTGTCACCCATCTGTACATCTGCTTGGCCTCTAAATTGACATTACAATAAAGCAAACAAGCAACCTGAAGGAAGCACGTACTATGAGGAGGAAGTTTAAACAAATGGCTTAAGATCTTGGGTAAAAAGCAGTTTGCCACTAGAAGGATATTTCCTATAATAATGCCCTCACAGCATTAAAGTGTCAGACCTGATTGTGAAACAGCTCTACTGGTTTGCCTAGATGGGATTAGTTACAGATAGAAGTCCTGTGGAAAACTGTCAGAAACATTCTCCTCATAGGATACTATCATGGCAAACACAATTAACGTTGATGCAATGGCTCCATTTAAAGCAGCTTTCCTGCACCAGTTAAACCCATTAGGTAGGGCAAAGGTAGGAATGGAAGCGGCAGTTCATGTTCCTGCCTGAACCCATGCAATCGTTTCAGTAGTGTTTGGTGTTTATGATAGACTGCATGGCTTAGAGTCAAAGGACAAAAAAAATGCTTTCTTTGCACATCCATGATATACACCAATTTCACTGTAGTGTGTACTTGTCAGTAATAGGGATGTTAATAATTAACCCTTTAACTGACAATAAAGAATTTGACCAATTAATGCTATCAGTTAAACGGTTAAAAGAAATGTAAAAAAATTGAATAAAAATGCTGAGCAAAACTCAGAGGAGTGGCTTGTGGCTTGAATAGCTGGTCCACCTTAACAGCCCACCTTCAGTGAGCATGAACCGGATGTGTTGGTGGCTTTGGGGCTAACCCCCTTCATTTTAATCAGCAGATGGCTGGCAAGACACGTGAACTTTGCTTGAGTCTCGAATAAAGTGTACACACACTGCACTGCTACGTTTATAGCTATAACGCCACCAACAACCCCGCTAACGTTACGCCGGTCTGACAGAGTACACCAGGCGAACAACCTTGCAGCTACTAATAAACTAATTTATGTGGTGGAGACTTTTCCTGAGAAAGTGGCTGCATGTGTCCACGACAATACACACAGTATTGTGGCTGCTAACTCTCCTGGACGGATGAACTGGGGACTTCGCTGCCAATTTTGCGCATACACTGCAGCTGGTGATAAATGATGGATTTAAGCTGTTTGTGCATCGGGTTATCATGGCAGCTGGGCGACTTGTTAGTTACTCCAACCACAGCACCTCTGCATGCAACACACTCATCTTGTCGATTAATGAGTGTCAGTTGGTCAGAAAAATTAATTCAAAATTAGCATCCCTTGTCAGTAATGCAACTTTTTCAGGAGTTTTGTATTTTGAGCATTTTTCTTATTCTTTCCTGAGTGTTAAAGTTGTAGTTTACTTATTATGGAAGTGCACTAGTGCAGAGAAAAAGTAATGTGCTACTCACACATTACATCTGGGAGTGCATTGACTGTAACATTTTTGGGAGCTTGTTCTGTCTGTGTGTTTCGATTTTTGTTGAATGATACAATGTGTTATTACATGTATTGTACAGTAAGTCTCTATGGGTTGTATTATAAAAATGTATGGCTGCTTTTGTTGAAAAAAAAAGAACCATGCTGCAGCTAACAAGGATTTCTTACCATGCAGACTCTTCCATTTCCACCAGAAATGTTGCAAACTACAGTTTCGGCAAATATTATGGTTTCCCAAGAAATGAGCTTCGTACCTGTGTGAGCAGTCTGAAGTGCTGTGGGAGCAATGCGATGTTTTGTGATCAAGTAGGTGTATTACTGGAATAGATGTATCTCATTAAATCATAGAAATCACGGCTGTGGAATGTATAATTACTCATATTGTCTTGCAATAACTACCCTGTCCAGGCTGAAGGGCCAACACAAGCTTTTTAATCAAGGCTTACCTGACAGCTTCACCACCAATCAAAATCAGAAAAATGAAACAGCATATTAAAATCAGAATATGATACATTTACAGAGCTGTGTAAAAAGAGAAGAAGACACTATTTTGCTTTTATAATTAGCACATAGTGTGATGCATTTCATACTATTAAATCTACTCAGTTTGTGAGAGCTGCTACAGATAAGCAGGACCTTCTTAACTCTTCTCAAGTTGAACATTACTGGAGAGCTGGAAATACATTACAATAATGTATGATTATTTCCAGTTTATGTGGGAGGCAGACATTGTGTTAATGGGTTTGGGCACACACAAGCAGCGTTGTGCTTCATTACTGATTCATGCACTTTTCACTGTGAAAAAAAGAAAAAAAAAACATTTTACAACCACATTACATTATTAGCCAGGCTAATCTATATCGCAGATCAGAATTAGGCCAATTTCCCGTGTTGAAAGTAGCAGTGTGTGGCAAGAGCCAACAAAGCATATTTCTACGTAATAATATGTAATGATTTGTGCTCGAGTAAAAAGGGCAACGGTAATGTAGATTGCATTTACCTAATTAAGGTTTGCATTTTAGATTAATGAGGGAGATATTACTTTATAACCTGAACTGTGCATTGCTAACTAATACATTTACTGACACCAACAAAGGTCTTTGCTGTTCGAGGGTTACAGTCTATAATTGAATTGTTACATTACACTAAGTATCTGCGATCTGTGAGTAAGTACTTGACCAGATAGTATAAGTAATGGATTATAAAATATAGAGTTTAACTTCAGCAAAAAGCAAAACAGAAAGTTCTTGATGAGTTTAGGGAACTCATAGAGGATGGGGTTGCTTGGGTTTGCTGGAGAGCTTTTCTGAATCTGAGTGAAATGTCCTTTGAACAGGATGTTCTGCTCTTAGATTCCGACCTCAAAGTCCATCACCATGGCTGAGGTCTGTAAGCTCTATACGGCCGGGACACACTGGGAACGTCAGAAATGCGTGGCGGCTGCGAAACCTGTTGTTTTTTATTTTGGCGCCTATGTTCACAGGTTAGAGCAGCCATACCGCCCGCATGAGCAGCGCAGCAGGCTCCGCTGCATGTCAGCTGCGTCTCTTCTAGAGATTCAAGGTTTCGCCTATTTTTACCACGAACCGTGCGACAACAAACAGGGAAAATGTTCTTTTGACTGTACATTGACATCATATCAGCAACATTATTACAGTTTCAATGTCTAGATATCTCCAGAATATGTCACAGACATGACAAAAAGTAAAGAGTTATATTTAAATCAACACTTCCTGTTTTCAAAATAAAAGCACTGAAGCCTTTTTTTTTTCTGTGGACAGAATTCCTTCATTTGTCAACACAAAGCTTTTATTTTGAAATAGTTACAGGACAGTGTTGTAAGAATTGCAGTGACTTGCACGGCTCCATGAATGAATAAAGTACCAGGTTTTAATTGTGGATTTTTACTATTATTTACAAATGTGCACAGGCTTCTTAACCCTTTTCTCTCTAAAATAAATATAAATTACATTTATAATGAAGTGAAATAGCCATTATGAAAGGCAAACTCAATGTAGAAAGAAAGGGCTGGCAGCAGCAGCGCTGCAGCAGAAACGCTGCTGGTGTGGACATCATACGCGTGAGCCACGCAGAAGTTCAGCGAGGTAGCTGTCACATGTTGCCATATCTATCTAGTATTGTTTTATGTCAGAAACAGTGTCCTTAAACCGACAAAAAATCGTCCAATCTTTAAAAATACTGCCCAGAGGTTAGTTCCATCTTCTGTATAATAACACTGCTTTGCCAGAGAAAGCCTATGCCAAGGTTCTTTATATAAGTTACTGTAAGACATGGAGTCTGACAGGAGTGTGCCTTATTACCTTTCCAGTTTTTGAAGAAGGACTGGAAGGTGTCTGGGTTGGTGACATAGTGATTGCATCTCTCCTGCTTACAGATGACAGTGTAACTATGAGTCCGACCTACAGATGGGTGACAAATAAAATATAATAAAAATACATAAGTGACGTAGTACGGTGTTGGGAAACCACAAGCTGCCAGAACAGCGTCTGTGCTCCTTGGAATAAATTATTTCTACTGGAGGGATGGATGCCATTCTTCAAAGCAATATTCCCCCATTTTATTGTTTTGATGATGATGTAGGGAAATGTTGAATTGGGTTGTGATCTGACTGTGAAGGTCAAAGCATGTGATTCACATCACTTGATCACTTACCAAACCATTCAGTGACCCCACATGCCCAGTATGGAAGCATTGGTAATCGTTTCTCCATTCATTTATTCAAGTTTTTCCTTGAATTTGTGACCCATCTATTGGCCTAGAGTTAAACTATCATCCTTGGATAACAGAGATGCCATTCAGATGTCTATATTTCACACTGGAAAAATTGCATTTCTTTGCTGGCTTGGAAGCACCTCCAGCCTAAAAGAGACGTTGGAGTAAGTTGTTGGGGAAAAGCATGTTCAGAGCTGGTTCATACTGTAAGTTCTGTGAATTGAGTGTGTGTAAAGCAATCACATACATTACATAAGAAGATTAAATATGAATAGTTAGAGGTTTACTTCAGTTTAATTTCATTCCTTTGGCAAAAGCCTTTGATCTGGACATTCATCATACAGATACACTTTGTTCCTGCATTGAGCCTTAGATTAATGAATTGGCACAGTTAGGAGGATTGTGCCCCCTTAAGACCCGACCTTCAAACGCAGCAGACTCACGGTTATCCAACTCTATGTAGACTATAAAAGAGCTTTGTTTTAGAGCTAAACAAATGTAATTTATATGTTCATAACCACTCAGTGATGAACTGAGCTCATGCATAGTTCAAGTGCCTAATGTACTTTATCAAGTGATTGAGTTTTAATGTAAGATATACAGAGTGCACTCTGCATGGAAGATTTAGATACTCATTGTGTAAAACTATAATATAGTTACTGTTCTTAATCAATAAGTGTAACAGAATTAAATGCAATATAATATTGGAATGTAATAAAATCCAAATCAGTGCATAATGTAATGCAATTATGGAGATTATGGAGATGAAGCTTCTGCACAGTTATAAAGATTCTTCATCAGGAAGGAGGATAGGGTTGTTCACATGGAGCGAGGGGAAAGGAGATGAGCCGGAGTTTGGGATTGAATAATGGTCTGAAGGTGTAGGGGTGCTGTATTTTGGGATTGAATAATGGTCTGAAGGTGTAGGGGTGCTGTACTGTTAGTTGCTCGGTAAACTGATACCAATGATTCAACTTAGATACAAACAGTCAATAGAAGCCAATAGAGGACGGCTAAGCATGTCCCCTGTTTGCTCTATTCTTGTATATAATAAACTGTGGCATAGATTATTATTATGTTAAGTGCCAAAATTCTACATGTGCAAATGTTTGAGCAGACGTTTGCTCTTCTGTGTATGCTTGAAGTATACTGTATAGCTTTGTGTTTACAATTTGAGCACAAATTTTACCTCCATACTTTAGCAGTTTTGGTCAGACAAGTCAGTCATTGAGGCAGTGTTCATTCTCATTCATTTTAAATAGGAAATAAACAATATTTTAATTAGGGAGGCACCAATCCAACTTTTTCAATCCCGATACCAATATGGATTGTGATACCTGGGCTTTGGGTATCGGCTGATACAGAATACCTATCCGATACCTGTGTAATTAACAAGCTATATAACTCAGTGTTACAGTGACTGGGATCATTCTTTTATGTGTAAGGCTCGGCTCTGATTGGTTGTTTTCCTCCGGTCTGTGAAATCTTGCAGATGCCATTAGGAGCACCGGAGGAAAAATAACTTTTAATCATATTTACTCCAATTCTACCCACTGCAGCTTAAAACATTGCTTTCCTAACTTTGTAAAACAAAATGTAACAAATAAATACATAAATATAAATTTACTGAGTTGTTATTATTATTAGAACAATAATGGTAAACTTAAAAAATAAATATTCAAGAATAACAGAAATTGCAATTCAAGTGTAAATGCAGCAACCAAATGGTAAAAGCTTAAATAAGAATTAAAATTCCAGTATATAGTATAATATACATATATTTGAATTAAACAAATTGACCCCATTGTCATGGTACCTGATCCAGCTATTTGAGTCAGTATCAGACTGATATTTGGTATTGGTATTGGTGCATCCTTAATTTTAATACTAGCAATGGATCACGGGGTTGCTCGTAGTGAGGAACCTGCGGATAATTAAAAGCAAATTGCAGTTGCCCTTTATAGCGTCTTTGAGGTCATTGTTTTGGTTTTCTGGCCTACAACTTCACTGTTTGGTTCACTCTCAGCCACAGCTGTTTCCAGAAAGCTATAAAATACCACTGTAAGGGACTTGCCCCACACCAAACTGCAGATAGACAAAGTTAGCGGCTAGCTGCTGAACACAGTGGAGCCTTTAGCAGCTAAGGATAGGACAGATATTTTTGTCAGAGACCAAAATAGAGCTAAAAGGAAAGTGAATATCCATTAGGTGCCAAGAAACATGTTCATCATCTCAACTTAAAAGCTGACAATATGTCAATGTTGTTTTTACAGCTTGTTTCTGGTGCCCATAAACTTAAACAAGTTTCTTCCCTGCAGTGTTTTGAGACACCAACTCAATTTTTAACCTACTTAGCTACTGCTAACATTACATCTCCTGCAGTGCCCACATTGCAACATGAATGAAGGTGATTGCGTCAGTGGATTGCATTTATATGTTGACCAGTTGTACAGCAGTGTCAAGGAACCCCCATGTGATTAATTGAAACACATTCTTCAGCCTATATCTGTCATTCCCTGACATCACCTCTCACTCAGCTATCTAATAAGGGCAACATGCCAGGAGAGCTACACATTTAGGATTAGGGAATGGCATGAGATATGGGTTATCGACTTTTATTTTTTTTCTTTTAACTGTCCTAGCTGCCAGAAAACACATTTGTAAGACTCTTCGAATGAGAGAGAGCGTGTCATTCGGTTGCACCTGATATTTCATCTCCAGAGCCAATTCACAGAGATCCAGGACAATGGCGCTTGGAAATTTCAAGCATCTCATTTGCCAGTCATCATCATGGGCCAAAAAGTCAATACAATCTCTTTGTTAGTATCCCACCTTAGTCTCGCATTGGCAATAAGCTCCAACGGTATCAAATCATTCAATGTGTATCATTATGCAAGAGCATTATGCACACATATTGAGAACCATTTAAGTTGAATTTATTACACTTGAATAATTCATCAATGTAAAATGGTCATTATTGTTGGTGTGCATTACTAAAAAGATTTCACTAATTAATTCATATTTTTCAGTCACGTTAATGGGGTCTACTAGAGACTGCATATTTTCTACCATACTAGAAAGAGGACAGAATGCTAAACACTGTGCTACATATTTTATGATTATCTAATAAAACAACCAATGGATACTGAAAAAAGGCGAAAATGCAATAAGATGCTGCACACAAAGTAAATGGGATGATTATGTTGGACAAAAACAGATGCTGACTCCCTCTAGCCAATGCCCTAGAAGCTGTCTGGGAATGCAACTCATTTATCTGATTCCTGATCAGTGCAACCATTGAATGATCTGTAAGGGTGAGATAGTAGGATGGCCAGTTAAGTTTTGCCTAACTAGCAGTCCATCCATGAAAGTATTTGTGTCCGTTGATGGATAGTGTAAGTTAGTTAGTTTAAACTGTCATTCTTCCTCTGTCACTTTACAAGAACAATGGGTTTTCATTTTGTTTGTAGAGTTTCATGCTCAGACACCAACTTCCCATTTAAGTTATGTTTTGAATGCACATTTGCAAGCAACGATGAAGAATAAATGGCTTAGTCTTCATGGAACTCCCAGGCTGAGGACACATATTACACACTTAACCAGAGAAGGAGGGCGTTAAATGTATGGTATCAATGACTTTGCTAGAACCTCTTATAGCTGTGCTACTGTGGCACAATTCAGGGTATATGCATTTGTGTATGACGTTATCGTGCAAAAGCTTGAATGACAATTTGCCACAGGCAGTTCCTCCTCATACTTTGGCTTTGATCAATGCTCCCCAGCATTCAGTGGTAATATTCAAGGTCATGGTGCAGTCAGAAATTCAGAAAATGAATAATCTGATTTAGCTTTACTTCAATATGTTTAATACCCACCTGACAGAAACAGATGGTTTCTATTTCAATGTATTGACCATTCCTTTCCTGCAATGACCCATTTACACCACATGACTATCAATTACTCAAGGTTTCCCCACAGCACCTGAAAAATTACCTCAAGAGACCCTATAAATTCTAAATTCAGTGTGAACTCCATCCCGGATTGAAAAACAGCTCACTTTGAAAATTGACATATTTTGCAAAACTGTGAACGTTGTTGTAAAAGGCCTCAACGGAATTCATAACCACTGTCTGCATCATCATGAAGTCCACTTTGTTGAATAAATACTGGAGTTTTAGACACACATATCTGCAGGAAATGGCCAGGGAATGATTCAGGCATGAAGTAGTTACCCGAGATTTATTATGCACGTAAGTGATAGACCAAAGATACCACCTGCAAACTTATAATCACCGGATTAGTGACAGCGGTGTCTTGAAGCTCCCTCACTGGGACCAGAGCATTGATTTTCACTGCTATACAGATGACATGCAGCTGTGCATTTCCATACCACCTAAAGATGTCAACCCTAAGTGGTTCACTGCATTGATAACATCAACTTGTGAATGTCACAGAATGCATGCGAGCTGCACAGAGGCAAGACGCTAATTATTTTTATAGCCGCGAGGTCCAGAAAGAAATGTCCGTCAACAGCATTTGGAACCAATGCTTGGAGCCTTGGAGTAGATTCTGATGAGTCTTGATGTACACATAAGAGATAGCATCACTTTTATCAATTTTAGGAATGTTGCCAGAGTGCACAATTTCCCCCTACGAGCAGACTCTGAATGACTGCATGCCTTCATCACCAGTACACTTAATTACTGTAAGATAACTGCAATTTATCCAAAAAAGCATTAGCATGATTGTATATTGACCAGAAGAAGAGCACAAAGTAAACCCGCTCTACAGTTGCTTCACTGCGCTCATACTCTGGCTGCACTGTGGCTCCCAAAGCAGATCACAGCCAGTAATCACTGGGCATATGAGCTGAACATTTCAATCTCACGGCAGGCACAGCCCTACGCTCCACTATCTTTACACCACAGCCATCAGATAACATTACAGGTCTATTTATGATGGATGTATTTAATGTTAATCATGGGGAAGATGGTTAAAGGAACAGTGTATAACAATTAGGGGGATCTATTGGCAGAAATGAGATATGATATCAATAAGTATGTTTTTCTGTAGTGTGTAATCACCTGAAAATACGAGTTGTTGTGTTTTTGCTAACTTAGCATGAGCCGTTTATGTCTCATCATGGAGCTGTCCACCATGTTTCTACAGCAGCCCAGAAAAGACGAACCAAACACTTTTAACTTTTTTCTGCTTGGGCCAGGGTCAATAACGTTACTCGCTCCCGTCGCCACTGCTCTCTTTCTCTTGGTTTGAGAGGGCTATTTGTGTTTTTGCGTCGGCCACCGTAGTTCTGCTACACGCTTTGCACACAGGAGACAAGACATTCTCACTTCCAACTCGCCCCTTGGTCAGTGCCCCTCAGCATCAGAGGCCGATGCAACCGGTACCCCCCCCCCCTTGCGTTACTGTTGGACGTGTCAGTGATGATGTGTCAATGTACGCCAGTGTCCTTTCAAAATAAACTTCCGTTCTCACAAGAAGTTAGGATTAGGCAACACAACCACTGAATTAGTGTTAGGAAATGGTCGTGGTTGACATTAACTTCACTGACATATCGTCAGTCATGTTACTAACGACTCACAGGACTGACGATACAGACGAGTCACGTGACTGACGACTGATGTGACAAAATAAGTCATGTTACTTTTAGTTTCACACAGGACACGAACTCTGGTCTCCTGGTTGAACGTCTTGTGTTTGTTTGACCCATCCACCACCACTCCTGCCCGCCCTCACCAGACGGGTGGGTTTACATTGGAGTTAGTCGATTGCCCGGTTCATCACACACCGTTGTGAAAGGGTGCCTTCGTGCGCCGGTTTCCGATGCTGAGGGGCCGCTGCCCAATCGGCGGTATTTGACAAGTTGCGAGTGAGACTGGGTCGCGGGAGATGCTTCAGTTGGTTGCAATCTGTGACCTCACCGTTAGATACCACCAGATCCTACACACTGCTCCTTTAATTGTGGTTTTAAAGACATTGTCCTTACAAAGATGTGTAGGCGTATAAGCAAGAGACCCATGTCAAATGAAAATTAAAAGTTTTTATATGTTAATATTGTTCTCAATATAAAAATAATCTAGTGGGTGTTTAAGGGAGTTCCCAGTGGGAGTGAGACAGAGAGGGAGAGAGAAACACACAATTCAGTAACAAAAGTGAATTCCCCAAACCCTCAAAAAATGAATAAAACAACATGAAATTTGGCTGTGGTAGAACAGGCTGCTTGAAGTGGCACTACGTCTGAAAAACTTCCAGTTGACTTTAGAACTGCGTAGTTGTTCCCTGGCTGAGAATTTATTGTATATAAAATCGATCAGACCAACTCTAAGTAATCTATTTCCTTTACTTTACCATCTCTATTTAAGTTTTTAATTATCGTTTGATTGATTTCCTTTTTTAAATTTTAATTGAAATATATAATTTGTGTTTCATTTATTGTTTCACATGTACATTTTTACATTACAGCAATTTTGCCTGGAAGTTGCTATGAATAAATTTGATTTGATTAAATAGATTAAAAAAAAAAAAAAGATCAGAAAAATGGAGTTGAAGTATTAGAGTAAAAGGTTGTGAGAGGTGGAAATTTTAAAGTAAGGGGTTTTGTGCATGACTAACTCTTGGCATGCTAAGCAGGGTCAGTCAGTGCATCCTACTATCACAGTTTCCACGGGAACACAGACACAGAGCACTGCAGCAGCCGTCGCCGCCTCCAGTGATCGCCCACACAGAACAAAGCCCGGCCATTACCACCGTGTTTACATGTGCATATGAGGACGTATAAGAGAAACTGAGAGACAGAGGGTTCATGTTTACATTGCTGGTTGCCCACGTCTTAATATATATATGCAGCTGTGTGGTTGCTTTGCTGCATTGCTGGTGAGTTCAAACGTGGTGAACACACCCTCAGGAAGTAACTCTCCTTATAGGGAAGGAAAGCTCCATGATGGAGTGGGGCTTTTTTAGATCCTGCATGCTCTTGAGCACTCCTCGAGAACAGGACGATGACAGTGGCTGCACTGTGACTCTGCTACTCCATTATCCTCTAACAGATGTGTCCTGGTTATAGAACAGAAGCTGCCATCAGACATTTAAAGTGCCTGCACTGGCCGCAATGTCTTAAGCTACTAAAAAAGTTGTTGTATGGACCTCAGCTTTGCCTGCTACGCTGTTACGCTGTGCACAAACATCCTAGTGTTCGTGCTATATACTGCTTGAACTTGGTGAATTACACTGTGGCTGTAATTACACCTGTTGCCCTCTGGTGACGTAATGTAGGGTTTTGTGTGGGACAAGCGAGCCACCCAAGAAGTACACTCTGCCCTCACTTTCATTCGCTCCCCTGTATGTCAGACACCCTGTGGCAATGAGCTTGAAATAAAAGTCATCTCAGGACCACACAGTACTTTAACATTTCCCTTTTTTTATGCCTACGTGCCGCAACAGCCGTAGACAGAGGCATTATGTTTTCAGGTTGTCCACCCGTCTGTCCGTCCATCCGGACTATTCTCGTGAACGTGACCTCTCAGAAACGGGAATTTCTTCCAATTTGGCAAAAATGTCCTGTTGGACTCAAGGATGAATTAATTAGATTTTGGTGATCAAAGGTCAAGGTCACTGTGATCTCACGTACATCCTATTCTCGTGATATCTCAGGTATGCCTTGATCGAATTTCTTCAAATTTGGCACAAACGTCCACTTGGACTCAAGGATGAAGTGATTAGATTTTGGTGGTCAAAGGCCACTGTGACCTCACGTCCATCCCATTCTTGTGAATGCGATGTCTCAGGAATGCCATGAGATAATTTCTTCAAATTTGGCACGAACGGCCACTTGGACTCAATGATGAACTTATTAGATTTTGGTGGTCAAAGGTCAGAGTCACTTTTGAGCATAACTTGACAATTTCACAGAAATGTCTAATAGGATCAAATGATGAAGTGGCGGTAATTCTAGATTAATCTAATCTAAAATCTTTAAAATGCGTTATTTTAGTGGAAAACAAAGATGATTTAGTAATTTATTTGCATTCAATTGTTTGGACATTTTTGGATTTTAAATTGGCACACAAATGTTATGGGATGGGATATTTTTGAGTTACCCATGGTCAAATGGAGCGACTGAACCTCTGTAGTGTAAAGAGGATTATATTTCACATTTCATTCACTATTGCTTCATGTTCATTTGGAATTGCATATATCCATGCATGCAGTCATGGAAAAGTGAATTTTCAAGGTCCTGGTGGTAAAGATTACTTGGCATAACCCTCAAACTGTTACCACGCAATCAGGTAGACTTCTTTCATCCTGAGCTTGAATCTTCTCGAATAGAACAAGTTATACATTTACTTTACTTTACATTTAATCTAATTTACCGCAATTTCTAAACGTATCATCAGCCGTGAGAGCAAAGTTATAATGATCCCATGACTGCCGTGTATAGCGATGTATTAAAACCTAATTTGGTTTTCCTAATGTCAGTCCACTGTGTTACTGAAAGATTCCTTGACAATTTTAGATCTACAAGAGTGTTTCATATCTGAACCATAACATTACTGTATGATTTAATATGGTTTTGAAAAACTTCTCTACACCAATGCTTTTTTTTTTTACTGAAAATTGGACATTGATGGTGATG